>ML810661.1:46232-92357 GCA_009831015.1 Picea engelmannii
TAGAAGATTCCTCCTCTAGAATGTTCTTAGGTGATGGTAGCACTATATAAAGGGGTTCAAGCAATGTAATGAGACATGAAGAGAATTATTGTATTTGGAGTTGAAGCTCATTAGGAGGTTGCCCCCTCGAAGAGGCAAGTGAATAGGAGAGGATCACTTCCATAATAGGATCCATTGTATGGTGTTTCCCTACCTCAAGGGTTTGGTAATAACAAAGTGTGGTTTATTCTATATTGCTTGTGGATCTATTGTGTATTCAGTATTTGTGGTGATTATATTTGTAGAGCTATTCAGGTTCTTAACAGTTGTTGCATTAAGAAAATAATTAAAAATGAATTAGTGGCAACAAGAAGTTGTGAGTTTGGTAATTATGGTAAAGTAGTTGTGATGAGAAGATTGAATAGTCAAAGTGGTTGCAACAAGAAGTTAGTTGAGGGAAAAGAATTTATGAATTGACTAATTATAGAAAAGTTAGTTGCAACAAGTTGTGAGTAAAGATAAATTATTTAAATAATAAAGTAGTCAAAGTGGTTGCAAAGAGAAATTATTTAAATAATAAAGTTGTTCCAACAAGAAGTGGCGAGTTTACTATTTATGGATAAGTCAAAGTGGTTGCAAAAGAAATGAATTAAATAATAATTTAGTTTCAACTAGAAGAGGAGAATTTACTATTTGTAGCAAAGTGAGTTAGAAGTGGACAAGTGGTTAGAAGTGGGTTAGCCCTAAAAGAAGAAAAGTGGGTTAAGTTGGTTAGAAGGTAATCCATTGAGGAAGCTACATGGAAGTATAAATAAGAGAGAAAGGCTCTCCCATTAATACCTATTGAACATCATTGAATAACTATTTTGTGAAAGGTTATTTGTGAAGGTATTTTTGATAGAGAAAAGTGCGGCAAAAAAAGTGTGACATGAAAAGTGTGGTAGAAAAAATGCAGCAGGAAAAATGAGGCAGAAAAAGTGTGGCAGAAAAACTATGGCAAGAAAAGTGTAGCAGAAAAATCACGGCAGGAAAAGTGTGGCAGAAAAATCATGGCAGAGAAATCGCAGAAGAAAAAGTGCGGCAGAATAATCGCAACAGAAAAACCACGACAAAAAAAGTGCGGCAGAAAAATTACGGCAGCAAAACCACAGCAACAAAGCACTACAAGAAGAAAAAAGGTATGGTTTTCATATGTGTAGTGTTGAACTTATGAGTCTAGTTGATGGTTTTCCTTGTAAATATTTTGGATTCCCTCTTGGAAGTTTAGGTCTTGTTGTAGAATGTTTTTAAGGAATATCTTGTTGAGCGCTCAACACACCCTACAAGCTTTATGAAATTTTATCACTTTTTGGGTACCACCTTTTTTCTTTTACTGTCTAAATTGATTTCACTTTGGGGAATTGTTTATTTTTGTTTTGTTTTCATGACTCTTATCAATCAAGTCAGGTTTGTTTGAACTTGTTAAATGAAACCTTGTGTCTAAAAAGAACTTGACATCTGAACTAGGAATTTGCAGTTAACATTGTGACTGATGTGCTTGTTATCAGATTAATTGGTAAGTGCGGACACAAACATATCTCTCTAGTTTCACTATGAAACTAGAACAAAACAAGACAGTATACTAAACTTCCCTTAAATTTAAGTTATCAAATAGGAAGAGGATCCAAAACTATGATCCCAACTCTATTGGGATCATAGTGATCAAGGCTTATGTGATCCCAACTCCATTGTAAGGCTTATGGAGAAGTATATGAAAAGAAGCACAAGCCAACAAATACAATAATAACAGAGTCTATTTGATATGAAACTATGTATGTGATCAAGGAATCATACAATATGGACAAATAACATTCATATAGGAAATAAAAGTATATATGTATTAAAGAATGTGGAAGAAAGATACAACCAGATGCCTTGATGTTGTCAAGTTCCTTCCAACAGTTCCTTGCTTCCCACACACTTCTACTCCATGGATTCTGAGACTGTATATTTTATAGATACTCACAATCTATCTTGACAAAGAAAATCTCAAAGCCAACATAGGCCCAAAAACTCCAAGCTACAAAAATTACTCAAACCCAATCAAACTCTAGCCAACTAACTTTCCCCATGAGAACTCCTCTCCTTTTATAGGATTAAAATGATAGGGTGAGGAGGTTAGGATGATCCTAAAAGATCAGGGATGCGACTGAGATCCAAACCGATCGGACGCCACCTCACCTTCGAAGATTCTCGTTCTAGAAGCATCGAGAAGATTCTCTTGTTCCCACGTATGAAAAATCGTCCCACCCTCAGAACTGAGAAAAATGCGACGTCGTCATGGAATACTTTGGTGCAACCTACGATGATCCTAGATCATCACACCCTTAACACTGAGCAAGGTGCGACGATCCCACTTTATGAGGTTTTTACAAAGAAAAAGATAACTTCATTTCTCAAGAAAAATTCATCTTCATTTTTCTACAGGGATTAAGGAAATTGATCCCTCTAAAGACAAAGGATAGGTTTACATCATTAACAGTCATAGGGTGACAAAAATAATGTGTAACAGAGAGCCCCCCAAAGTATAAATTTAAAACACAGTGATAGCTAAAATACTGTGTCGAGTGTGTAGGGAACAAGGAACACATCGGTCGAAAACCTACCAACAAACAATGAAATACAGTACAATAATATATCATCACTAAGGTAGGCATTCCCATACTCAGAATACAAATGAATCAAAGCATAAATGTCGACTGTGAAGATCCATGTCAAGTAAGACAGGTCATGGCCACCAAGCATACATTGTGGATCCATGCCATTATGACTCAAATCTGAACATAGCCACCAAAAATACATTGTGGATCTATGTGTTAAAGACTCAAATTTGAACATAGCCACAAGACATACACTATGGATCTATGCAAAAGTACAATATGAATATACTCCAACACAAACTAAATTTGTCTGAAAAGATCTAGGGTCTTGATCTCCACCACTCTATAGTATGAATCTAACCATGTGAATACATGTGTTGAAGTCGAACATGGTAGAAACCACTTGATTACCGGTCATTAGTGTATATCGTTAACAAGTGTGAGGGAAATAACCATTAATGTCAATGACCCCCAAGGTACTCTAGTACAATCGAACGAATGTGAATTGATGAGATGAAGTTGAACATTCAGTGAAATCTCACGATCAGGGGTCAATAATGAAAACCAACTGTCGAAAGTGAGGAAACCTTCCATTGAGTCATGCAAGTTCCAAGTTACCAATTAGTTTCTAAGTCTAATTCCTGGATAATGGGTTGAATTTGATAGGAAAAGACTCATCACGGGAGGGCCTTAATGTATCCCCCATCAATGACATGAAACAAGTAAAATATTTGAAGTAGATCAGAGTAACAAGTGATTCAAGACTGACTCAGGGATTGTCGACACAATAAAAGGCTTAAGGACTGCATAAATGGCCGATGCAATAGAAGGATTTCCAGGTTAAACTTCTCTTTGAACATATTCATGACACAACAATTGTCTTGGAAACACTGGCTCAACAATAGGAATCACAGACCAATTTGTAATCTTATAAAGGAGTATGATCAAGAGACTAGCATATTTTCTAACCTAAACACAAAGTGAGTGAAAGGGTGTCATGTTCAAAAGCGACTCTTCCATAGAATACAAGTTTATATATATTTCTTTCCCAATTTTCCCCCACCATTTCTGGTGAGTACCTCTTTATTTTTACACAAGCTTGGGGAGGATAACATATGCTTGAATTATAAGTTCATCCTTCAGATGAGTCCCTTGGAGTATGTTTAACAAACCATAGGAATGAGTGGTTCGGTCCCATATGGGCCTTTCGATGTTTGTTTTACAAGTCCAAAGAAAGAAAAATCAAGGGTTTTTCATATTTAGAGAGTCTGAAAAAGACTTAAAGAAAACTCCAAAATGTCATTTTTTGTAAAGTAGTCTGATAAGACCAAAAAAAAGATAAACTATCTCTCAACATAAGTGTTGTCTAATACTTTAATGAGCGTGAAAAGAAAAATATCGCTCGACAATATTTTCATGTTTAGAGAGTCTGAAAAGATCTTAAAGGGAACTCCATGGGTTTACTTTTTCATATAACCTTTACGAGTCCGAAAAAGTGATAAATGTTTACTTAGTTTCATTCTCATGTATTTACGAGCACGAGAAAGAACAAAGACCAAGCTCGGGATTGTTTTCATTTTTATGCAAGCTTAAAAAAAAAAAAAACTATACTTGGGATATATTTTATTTTTTACACAAGCTTAAAAATAAACAAAACTATGCTTGGACCTGGTTTCATTTTTACACAAGATTGAACCAGAGGAAACTATGCTTGAGATAGGTGGTTTCATTTTTACACAAGCTTGAACCATAGAAAACTATTCTTGGACTTCCCAACACATTATCTAGGGATGGTTGGTACTTAGCCCCCATCTTAAGAAACTAGTGGCTTAACTTCAACATGAATTCCAGAGGCTATACGCATTTCCCCCCAAGCTTCATTTTGTCTTTAGGCACAAGAGGATGAAATAAAGCTTCAAATGCTATATGGAATGAAGTACTTGACTCAATCTAATAAGTGGAAATCTATTTCATTTTTTAACAATATGGAGAGAGGAAAAGAACTATGCTCGTAACTTTTGCTTCATTTTTTAATGAGGTTGCCCAGAGATGTAAAACTATCCTCATGAATCCAGGTTCAATCCCCATACCTCTTTTTAATTTTTTAATGAGTTTGTCACAGAGACACAAAACTATCCTCGAGGCTGGTTTCATTTTTTAATGAGCTTGAAATCAGAAAACCATGCTCAAAGGTTCTTCTCTTCTTGATCACGACTTCTAGGAGGACAATGCTTTGGAAGTACACCATGTCAAGGGACAAAATTCAGTCATGGATTCCAAGAGATCTTCACTTGATGGAAGAAACACACTCTAGAAGGAACACATGTCGAGGGCCGCGGCGGGGGTAAATAGGTTAGGCTCCAAAATGCCCTATCGAAGAGATAACCATGTCAACTACCTTATCTAATTAATAAGAGACCGATATTACAGGGAGAGGCTCAACCGCATCAACAACTAAAACCATGGGAGACAACGCCACATAATTGACCCGTGGTAGGGGTGATATCAACTGCATGTATGAACCATTTAGGGAGGTCATTGAGTTGATAGTCAAGTCAAGGCCAAAGAACAAAAATTGATCAATAGTCACAATTCTTCCATCGTGACGGAAATATATCACATGAAAAAGAGTGGACACGATAGATTTCATGGCATAGACATAATCTCACCCAAGGAGTAAATCGAAATCCAAGGGGTCTTGGACTACCATAACATCAATAAAGATAATTTTCCCTCCCAAAGTTATGGGAAACTGAAGAAGGACTCCTAAAGGGTGTCTAGTTCTTCTGTTAAAATATAATAGATTCTGTGTAACCGTCACAACCTGAGGATAACCCAAAGCTTTCCAAGCAATAGAGGAAAAAATACCGATGGACACACCTTCATCTATCAACGTATGAGGAATGTCCCGACCACAAAATTGTGTTGTAATATTGAAAGGAATGAGAGAGGGAAGACGAGGTCCAGTTAGCGCACCGCAATAAAAAAGTATGGCCTCAATACTTTGAGGGGGTTCCGCGGGAGAAGGATGAATTCCCCTCAACACGGTAGTGCCTGTATTAACCAGAAAAAAATGAGCAGTATCAGGTTTACTCTCTAGCGGGAGATTAGGATCGACCGATGACGATAGCAGATTGACCACTTGGGTTGTATTCTCCAAGGTAAGAATGGGGTCGACGTATGGAAACATATATACCACTTAGGTTTCACCCTCTGACGGGAGAGTGGGATCGGATTGACCACTTGGTCAACTAGTTAAACTAAGACATGACTAGATTGACTACCTGATCAACCGGACTGACCGACAAAGGGACATGATTGATCATTCCATCAACTACATGTGGGTTGAGAGAAATCTTGTGATAAGAAGTTGGAAGTTGAGGTTTGGAACCACTCATGTCTTCTATTAATTTTGAGGATTCATCCATATGAGGGCAAAGGTGAGTTTGATGACTCCCTCCGTATAACATAGACGAGAGCTTGAATCTAATTTTCTTCTTCCCAACGGTATCCTGACTAGTTTATGGGAGGTCATCAACATGTTGTTCAGAGGCTGACAACATGGGTTGGCGAGGGCTTGTAGACCATGCTTCCATAACCTTAGATAGACCAGGGCAATCCTTAAGAAGATGGTTACCCTTACAAATCCTGCAAGGGTACTTGGGCTTACGGGTTGTTTGTGTGATCTTGGCATCATCAACACTCCCAACACAATTATAATTAACTAAAGGTTTTCCAACATATCCAACAGTGGTTGGAGGTTTAGACCCTTGCTTATTCTTCTTCTTCTTAATTTTCCTTTTCTTCTTCTTCTTATCCACCAGGTTACTAGCTTTAGAGCTTTCACTAGGCATAGAAGACAAAACAGAAGAATACCTTTCAAGTGAAGAAGGCGAAGGAGATATTCCTGGTGAAGAAGGGGAAGTATCAACATGAGGTTGATGCTCTTGGGGGAAAGTGCTTACAACAAAATAACTAGTTGCATTCAGGATTACCTGAGAGGAAAACAACCATATCGGTAATCCAATTGTGAGACCTGAAAAGCTCAAAGTAGCGATGTGAGGAGGACCAATGTTTCCATAAGAAGGAAAAACAAAAGGTTCCCCTGGAAAATGGGTTCCCTCATTGGTCATTATGGGAACTGACACCATGAAATAAATATCCAACCTAGAGTCTTCTAGGGAAAACAAGCAACACACACTAAAAATCTAGGAAGAAAACAAGCAAGCAAAACCTTCTTACAATGAACACACTAGTTGGTGATGAAATCCAACATCGTGGGAAAAATGTAAGAAGGGGATGAGATAGAGCGGGTGGAAAAGTTACGTTGATGACCTTCTTAATGGACTTACACCCTAGTGCAAGATCCCACACATAATCGTGGGTATACCCTCCAAGGAGCTCAAGTGAGTTTGGCCAACGTCGATTCTAGGTACTATGAATACTTGCCCCTCCACAGTCACCTTGTGTAAATACCCTAAAGAGATAGGCTACTAAGGTTACCAACTACAAAAATGATGCATGAGGAAACAGTTGACAGTCCGATCCACACAAAGGTAGGGTATCTAGCCCGAAATCAACTCAAGAAGCTTCCACACATAATCATGGGTATACTCTCAAGTGACCCCCAATAATATGCACAATATATACACTAAGACCAACACAGTAGGGTGAGTAATTATGCCAATCCTAATGCAACCTCATGATTGACCCTTGTGTTAGAAGGGCTTCCCAGGACAAAATGTAGAAAGTGGATTTCATTGCTCCCTAACGCAATATTCTATGTTTTTTTGCATCTTTGGAAAGTTATCTTTCACACCTATTCCAAATCCCTACAACTAATATAATGTAGCTTTTCTACTAGATAATATTAAAATGTCTAATCAATTTTTATAAGCACTTTATTTTAAGGTTGTTGTTTACTCAAGAGGAAAATGGCGTGGACTAAATGATGTTTTGACTGACTCTAAACAACGCAAAGAAATGAGAATGCAAATATTTCACTTCGATGAAAGCTATATTACGAGAAGGAGAAAAAGTTTATCATTCCTAGATGCACAATGTCCCAAAATTTTATCAATCTCATTAATATCAATATCTTCAAGAAATGAGCCAAAGAGACTGTACACAAATATACAATTCTTGGCCCCCCCAAATGCCAAAAATCAAGACCAAAAAAATGCCAAAAATCATGCAAATTCACTACTCTAAATGCAAGGATGCCCCCAATCTAATGCAAAGAAAGAAATTAAAATTGTTGTTTCAAGGATAGCTAAAAGCATATTCAAATCTTTCAAGTAGACTGTAATCAAACCCAACCAATTACCCCAAAACCATATCTAAGATCTGGGCAAGAAAAACCATCAAAAAACAATATTTTTCACAATCGTCGTGGGATGTAGACTAACACAGCATGACAATCCTTGATCGTTGCTGGATAGAGAAAAAATATAGTGCGACAACACTGCACTATTTCAAAAGGCAGGGTGCATCGATCCTAGATCATCGCACTGTCTCTCAAAGTAAGGTGTGACGATTAAAGGAAAAATGGAAAAATAAAAAGCATGAAGGTTTTTCTAGTGAAGTTTAACAGTCAGAGAGTCAAGTTGGATCTCCTAGTGACTCAAAAAATAGAGCCCAGTAAATCAAAGAAAGAAAGAAAGACAAACTAGGAAAACAAAATGTGCCCCAGTATGGTCGCCAATTCTGTTATCGGATTAATCGGTAAGTGCAGACACAAACAGATCTCCCTAGTTTCACTCTGAAACTAGAACAAAACAAGACAGTGTACTAAACTTCCCTTAGATTTAAGTTATCAAATAGGAAGAGGATCCAATACATTCCTTTTAAATTTTGTATAACTAACCTCGCCAATGTGATCCCAACTCTGTTGTAAGTCTTATGGAGAAGTATCTGCAAAGAAACACAAGCCAACGAAGACAATAATAACATAGTCTATTCGATATGAAACTATGTATGCGATAAAGGAATCATACAATATGGACAAATAACATTCATATAGGAAAGAAAAGTATATTTGTTTTAAAGAATGTGGAAGAAAGATACAACCAGATGCCTTGATGTTGTCAGGTTCCTTCCAATAGTTCCTTTCTTCCCACACACTTCTACTCCATGGATTTTGAGACTTTAGACTTGATAGCTACTCACAATCTATCTTGACACAGCAAAGCTCAAATCCAACATAGGCCCAAAAACTCCAAGCTACAAAAATTACTCAAACCCAATCAAGATCTAGCCAACTAAATTTCCCCATGAGAACTCCTCTCCTTTTATAGGCTGAAAAGGATAGGGTGAGGAGGTTAGGATGATCCCAAAATATCAGGGATGCGACTCATATCCAAACCGATCAGAGGCCAACTCACCCTCAAAGCTTCTCCTTCTATAAGCATCGAGAAGATTCTCTTTTTCCCACGTACAAAAAATCGCCGCACCCTCATAACTGAGCAAACTGCTATGTCGTCGTAGGATACTGTAGTGAAACCTGCGAAAATCCTAGATCATCACACCCTTAACACTGAGAAAGGTGCGACGATCCCACTTTATGAGGTTTTTATAAAGGAAAAGATAACTTCATTTCTCAGGAAAAGTTCATCTTCATTTTTCTTCAGGGATTAAGGCAACTAATCCCTCTAAAGACAAATGATAGGTTTACATGATTAACAGTCATAGGCGTGACAAAAATAATGTGTAACAGTGCTTGTGTTCAAAGTCGAAAAAATTAAAGAAGGTAAAGTGGCCATACAGTTATACTAATCATCAATCGTCAATTCCCCATCGACATTGGCAGAAGGCAGAGTTTGTTTGTGTAAGTTATTCACCACGAAAATCCAGGAGATAGCCGATCCCGATCTATGTTGACAAATTACGGGAGGAATAGACATTGACAAAATCCATAAAGAAATAATCGATAGTCAATGACCGATGCTCTTACATGAGGTCAGGGAAATATAGAAGGGTTAAAACAATCAATTTTTTCTACGATAAACATATCGTCGATTGTCGATAAACTTTCGGCATTGATACTTTTTTGAGAGATTTGATCCTGGAGCACTTGGGTAAGCTTATCGTCGATCATCAATCCTTGATACTTTTCGGCCTTGACAATATAGGATCAGGTTTTAGAACATGTATCTCAAGGAAATTCTCAATTCCAATTAACACGAGTAAATGAAGACGTCGGTCTCGAGTGCCATGTGTCTTTATCATGTAAGGGTGTCGTACGACCTAGTTTCATCTTGAGTCATCTTAAGGTTTCCTGTGTCCTATTCACACCTCCAAGTAAGCCTTGACATGCCAGATTTGTATGTAAATATCATTCGACATTAGAGCATTTTCAAGGAGATATCAACGAAAGTTTTCGAAGCGAAACCCCGACCCTCGACTCACTAGCTGGACTAGTGAAATGATGGGATGTTTTTAGCATGAGATACGATTGGATTCTGGAATTTAATAAACTAGTTAATGCTTCATCCCGAATATGTTTCTACCCCATATGCCAATTGAAAAAAAATGATTTGAAATCACCGATAGGCCACGTTACAACCCATGCCAGCGTCATTAACCTACGATCGAATTTAATTTTAAACATCTTTGAATATCTGGCAGAAGATTTAATAGAACTACACTCATAACCCGAATTGAATGGTTGATGCAACAATGTAATTTCATCCCTGTTTAAATATCTATAATGGCTTTGAACAAATTCATTCTACACACAAGTTTGAATTATAGAGAATTCAAAGAATCAAAGCAAGATTTTCAAGACTGTGTTGATTCTCAGGCTATCAAGACCAAGTTAAACAAGTAGTATAGGTATGTATTTAAGTTTGTCAATTTGTTGGTCGTGATTTTATCTATATACATCTTATTTATTGCACAGTCTCTAACTATTTTCTAAGCTGCAGGAAAAATGCCTCCGAGAAAGCCAACCACCAAATGCTCGTCGAGAGAATCCAAGATAAAGGAAACAAAAACAGATGAAGGTTCTTCTCCTGGTACTGCGAGGAAGTTGGAGTACACTCCCAGGGAAAAGCTGGTCATAAAAACCTCAACAAAGAAATCCTTTGTCCAATCTCCGGTCTTTGGCGATACAGAAGCAAGCACCATATCCTAAGTAATGCCCCCATAATGGGGGGACCTTTTCAACAGAATCAGTCGAGAGGAGTATCCAGAGTGTATTCCACACATCGACTCAGATGTAAGGGCGCTTGATGAGAAGGTGTTCCCAAATATTTGACGGTCATATTTTCGCATGGTATCCAACAGAACGTCAGTTCTCCCTTACATTGAGGTTTTTAAGTGCCTAATCGACCATACCGACACACAAAAGTTATTGATCAACAATGAGAATGGCGGGTGTGTCGGATTTTTCCTCCCGGCGAAAGTCCAGAAGTACTATAAACTCAGAGACCTAGAGGAGAAGCTAAACACAGACTTTATTGTGAATTTCTATGAATTCCACGACACCAACTGGTTGATGGCCTCATGGTGGAAGGAGGAAAGTAATTTTACCAATCGGAGAAATGGCTAGTATGGGACAGTTAACTTGAGGGAGTCATACATATATTTGATGGCTCTCATATTCTAACTGTATGGAGAGAAAGACTACTCCAAGTTTTGGGAAGCATGGATGCCCTTGGCATACACAATGGTGATCCTTGGAAGTATCTTTAACTGGGGAGAAATAATATCCAAGCAATTGAGCATCTATGTACAATAGGATTAGATGCCAAAATAAGGGAAAGCACCCTCTTTCCACATGGCCTCATACCTACTTGATGTGATCTGTGTGAGAAATGCCTTCGCCAGAATGAATTTAAGCTGGCATGTTGTGGAGATCCCTGTTCACGTTTATTCTAGCATACTTTGGGAGAACATGTACAAAAAATCCTACGCACTCATTTGCAATGAATTCACCGCTCATATTCATTTTATTATATTTAAAAAGGAATGCTTGAGATTATTCGCAGTAGCCAAGAAAATGGTAGCGAAGGTAGGCCACTAGTATTTGGAGGAAATATCAATCTATATCAGGGTGTTCGGGGCCACCGAAGAATCGCATATACTCCCCTCTCACATCCCATAATGACTCATTGTGGGAGAAATTTGTTATCATACCATCCTGCAGGGCTATAACACCACACTAGTCAAGGACAAGAAGCAGGATTTCATACCCTATGGTTTCCATGTGGGGTTTTATCTGGTAAAGGACACTACTCAAGCCAAAAAAGAAGGGTTGAGCCAACTTGAATTCAATTTCCCGACAGGTCAATTCCATAAGAACAACCCTAAAGGCCCAGTCCCCCAAAATTCTTCACATGTATCATCATGTTGGCCATACGCGCATGATAAATTTGAGGATGAAATTTTCACAAAGTGCACTCAAGACTGGGAGGAGGTAGTACAGAGGATGGCCAACCCGAACATGACCAAGTTCAAGGCTCTGAGTATGGATGAACAAGTGGAGACAATAGAGAAGTCATCTCAAGGGGCCCTCAGAGTTCAAGAAGATATCAGAACGACAAAGACTACAGAGGCACAGAGAAGAGGATTTCTCTTGCTAGAAGGGGCATAAATAATCATTGATCAGCTGCAGAATGACCCTGATCTTGTAGAAATGTCGAGGATTCCTGTTGATGACCCAATCGGAAGTAGAGGAGAGTTGTTGGTTTGTTATCTGAGCTATACCTTTAACATGATTGACCTAGGTTCAAGTCTACTAGGGTTCCAACAAAGCCTCTAAAACTATCGACCCTCCTGGTAAACCATAAGGAAACGCGGTACATAGAGTACAGTATGAAATCCCCGAGATAGTATTAACAGGTTACTGTAATACTTAAGTGTTTGCAGTCCAGGATTGAATGGATATTTGAGAAGGGTGCACAGAGAGTTCTATTTAACTTATTAAAGAAATATATTGTCATTCCCAATTATGCATGCAATATAATAAACCTTATTAATTCATTCATTCATCATGCTAACATTTACTCATAAATAGTAAAAGAGACACAAGTATTCAATTACATAACACATGTTTTACCATGGTTCACCCCCTTCTGGGCTACGTCCACAAAGATCTGGCTCTCAGGCTATTCTATTATGGTATTTCCAAAACTACAACGTCACGCACTTTACAACTCATCTTCTGTCAGGTCGATATCTATTATGAGGTGGACTAGATCACACCGGGATCCTTAACATGTGATATAACCCTCAAGATCTACCCTCCTAACCCCTCTACAACTCAAAAACTTACAAAATTGGGTCGGATTACAATAGTACTAGCTACTAGCTATCAAAACAAGACTCTTTCTTCCCGTAGTCTCTCCTCAAAAGTGTGTCTCTGAAAAACCCCCTGACTCCCTCTCAAAGAATTAGTTTAATACAATCCCAACTACTGCCTAGGTATATATAACCCCCTACTTCATCGATCTCCCTTGTGATCACTTGGAAATTCTCCATGAGATTTGTTTCTTGCGTTCGGGCTTGCATGGTCTTCTCCTTGAGTGCTTCCAATATATGCACTGCAATATCGTCGTTGACCATCCTTGCACATTATGCCTGGGTTTGTGCCATACATTTTTTGGCTTCCTCTACCCGTGTAATGACCTCTACTGCTTGGTCCTGGAATGGTTCCATTTGAGCCTAGGGATCATTTTTCTGTGTCTGCGCAGTTATGAGTTTTTCCTACAGTTTCTTCATGTCTTTCACTCCTTTGATGCGCTCTATGATTGACATTGTATTCTACCTCAGCTTGAGGTCATGGATAGGTGAAACTATCCTTTCTCCTTCCTAGTCTCACTGTTGGACCTGTTGATCCTCTTCCAAATTCATCCAGAGTTGTGTTGCTTTCTCGAACAAGTCAGTTGTCGCGTGGACTTGTCGCTCTATCTTATTTATTTGCATTGTTGCCTCTTGTTTCCTTTTCTCCTTCACCATCGATGGAGTGGTGGGTGTGAGATGCTCCAGGAGATGCACGATCTCTTGTTGGTATTGATCGATTGTCTGCACAATCTGATCAATATTCTCTGTCATGGTAAGTTCGTTCGTCTACGTATTATTTGGTATTTTATCGTAGGCTATGACCACTTTCTGCTCCAGCCCATTCGTACGGTCCTTCCCTTCTTTGGTCTCGAGCTTAGCCTGCTCGAGTATCAATTCCAACTCATCTTGGTTTTCCTTTGTATTTTGTAATTCCACTACATATGTGCGTGTGTGAGACTGTACCTCTTGTGTAATGCTGACTTGCAGTTTATACAAGGCCTTGGTTGGCATCCATGTCAATACCAACAGTAGTTGAGCCAAGTCCTTGATGGGTGTCTTCCCCACGATTTAATCAATGTGTAGCGTGTTGGGTGTGATGTGAAATGTTGAGCCCGACTGTGTTTTCGTCTGAATCCTGTCCTACTCGCTTGATCCCAATTCATCTCCTATATGAGATGCTGACAGGCTCATTTCTACGTTGTTTTCGGCTGCCTATGCTTCCCCGATATTCCTGAGGAGTTGTCGCATGTATTCCATCTCTTATTCAATTTTGTCCCTTTGGCACACTGCATTCTTGAAATCTTCAACTATGAGTTCCTGGATCATTTGGGCCATCGTGTCCACATCTTCCTCAGTGATCGTGTATTCTGGGGGCATTCTATGTGCCTTCGCCTTCTTGCGTGCACCCCCCATCTGAGTGACTATCTACTTAGTCTGGCCTTGCTCTTATGGAGTAGCACTTTATGTAGTCCCCTGTGTTTCCTCAACCTATTTTTGTTGTACCTGTGGCACATGTGTGTTGTTATTCTTCCCTGTCTGGACACATGTTTTGAATGTCCCCACTTTCTTCTATTGTTCCTTGTTCTGACCTATCCTTGGTTTCTTGGGAACTATTATTTCCTCGGGATATGTTTGTTCCTTCCCTACCTCCTCATTATGTGTGTGTTCCTGTCTTACCCCCTCCTCCTCTATCTTTGTGGGTATTTCTAAAGTGAGGACTGGAATCCTCCATTCGTCTTCCCAATCCTTAATGGCCATTTGTATGTCCCCCTCCATGATGTAGTAATGCAATTGTAGCCATTGATTTTCGGGGTCATTCCGCACCTAGATTCACATCGCATGTCTAGTGGATTTGAAGTTGGTTATGTCGTGATACCATGCAACAAATTCCGGTGTTACGCTCCAAGTGTTGGATATGGTGTAATGTATGTTGCAGAGATATCCTTCGAATAAAGATGCATTTTCTTTCCTATTCTTGGCGTCCAAAGAGGCTCCAAGAGATAAGTATCGCGCTCCATGGCAGGGTTTGGGTTTAGTGGGAAAAAATGAGTACTTTGGCTCCTTCCATCCCATCACGGTTATCAGGATGAGTAGCAATGAATAATGAAATTTTTTCCCCATATCCCGCGCATCCTTGCAGCCGTCTAGGAACAAATTCAACAACTAAGGGGCCTAGCTGAGTGTGGTGCCCTCAACACACTATGCGGCAACTATAACAACCCCGTTTGGGAATTCCTCCTTGCGGAATTTCCTGAGCAACTTGCATGCCATAATTTTTTTGGCCATTATTGTTGCAACATCACTAATATGCCTGATAATGATTCCATGTGACCCCCTTTCGGTGCCATATTTCTTCTTCATCTCCTCAGCCAATGCTTTCTCCTTTTTTTTTCCTCCAGGAACTGTGCGGGTTCCATACACCGTGATGGAAGCCATGTGATGTATGTGATGAGCTCTACATCTATTGAAATGAGTTGTTCTAGCCATAGATATCTGCCATGTGTGACCATCATCAGTTTCTTTATGCAGTTGTTTGCATATTGGCCTCTCCCAATATGTGGTAGGTCCAAAAAACCTAGAATCCCAGATTTGGTCAGTCCTACTGCCCATTGGACTGGTTGATGGATTGGTTGCCCAAAGGGTTCTATACCCATAGTCTGTAGGTATACTTTCTTGGAGAACTATGGGAACTTGTCCATGTCTATTACATTGTTGTCTGAGTACCTCAATTTCTCTACATAGCCTAGCAAATTTGTTGGTACACGTACCCCTTCTGGTATGTGTAGTAGAAAAATTATTGCGGTAGGTTGCCTGCGTAATGACCTAGGTACCATCTCCTTTCCCTTTCTCTTTTGTGGCTGACTCAAGGTTCCAACCTCCATTGTGCATTCTTCGACATACTTCTCTGGTCGGCCAATGACATATTCCACTACTCCCTCCTGCGATTGTTCTGATGTGCTTGTCTGTGATTCTTTCAGCGTGGCCATTTCTTCCTAGTTTTGAGCCGTCCCATTGACTCTCGAGGATTCTATAGGGTTTTTGGGTTGCACTTGGATGCCTGCATCCTCATTCTATCGGCCCTGTCCCTCATCCGACATATCAATTTCTATGCCCACTAGTTCTGTCTGTTTGGTTTCTTCTACAATGGGTGTGGGGCTTCCTGGTTTTGTATCCAACGATAGGATTTCATATACATTGAAGACTTCTAGGGGCTGATATGGTTGTTGTTCACTTCCCTGCAGTTGCGATTGTGCTCTGGTACTACTTCGGGGTCATCTGGTAGTCTGACTTAGTTTTCCCTGTTTGGGTGGTGCCATGGTGGTAGAGTTTTTGTTCACCAAGCTTAGTATCCTACCTATGCAATGTTCACTCTATACTACATATTCTCTATCGCTCTGTGCCCTTTCGAATTTTGCAATACCCTTTCCTCTCTCGCATCCCTGTTTTGTATCAGCATTGTTGTTATTATATAAATAGGTAGGTGTGGACACTAACTGATCTCCCTAGACCCACCTAGATCTAGAACAAAACACACTAGAACATGATGCTTTCCTTAAGTTTTAAATATTGAATTTACTAAATAAATATAGATAGGTGACATACTGTTTAAATGTCGCTTCCTCTTGCCATTTCCACCCTAGCTCCATTCCAACGCTCATACAACAATGAACCTTCAAAATAACGCAACCAACCAAAGTGATAGTAATAGCATGAACTCAATATAAACCTATGTATGTGATCAAGGAATCATACAATAAAACAAAACAAGATTTATAGGAAAGAATCATATTACTGTATCATATTAAATGTGAAAGAGAGATTACAACTATGGCCTTGATGTCATAAGGTCCCTTCCAACTATCCTTCGTTCCCCACACACTTCTTGCTCCAAGGATTTTGAGACCATGGATCTGATAGCTACTCACAATCTGTCTTGACAAAGAAAATCTCAAATCCACTCTAACCAAGCTAACAATCCCAAGCCAAAAACAACTTAGCCCTTCTCCATGAGAGCTCCTCTCCTTTTATAATTTGAAGAGGATAAGGTGAGGAGGTTATGATGATCCCACTAAATAATGAAAGCGAGTAAGATCCAAACCATTCGGATGCCACCTCACCATGGAAGTTTCTTCTTCTAGAAGCATTGAGAAGATGCTTGTTTTTCCCATGTATGAGCATTCTCGCACCCTGCTTATAGAGTAACTTACAAACCTCTCACAACCTAGCTATGCCTACGAGAATCAGGCATTCTCACACACTACCTATATAAAAACCTGCAAACATCCCCTTTAATAGGGTTTTTACAAAGGAAAATGCAACTTCTTTTCTCATGAAAAGTTATTCTCCCTTCTTTCTTCAGGAACTCAGGCCACTGACCCCTCTGAAGGCAAAATATAGGTTTACATCATTAACGGTCATAGGGATGACGAAAATAATGTGTAGAAATTGTGTGAAGCTTGTCAGAGATGTTTGAGCGATTATTCTTTAATTGAACCATTGGTTCCTTCGTAATTTCCATTGGTTTCCCTTGTTGTCTCCAATTGGAACAATTAATGCGATGTCCCATCAATCATTTCTGGAATTTAATTCCAATAGCCTCCATCAATTAGTGCTTTTTTTTTCATATCCGCCTTTCCCGCTATTTCTACTTTGAATTTACCATTGGCCTTGTCTCCATCGGGATATTATTGTCGAGCATGCATGCTCCTATTTTTGTTGTGTTCTCCTTCTAGTTTCAATGCACTATCCCCTGTTGTTACATTTTGATTCCCTAGACTATATCTGTGCCTCCTAAGTTTTTTTTTTTTTTTCACTGCGCGATGACTTTCAAGTTGCAATTGGTTGATTGTCCTTGTACGGCTTCATTTGGATCCCATTGATCATCCCTGTGAGTTTTGTTTTGACCAAGTCCTTCAACTGTACATCTCCCCCATCCGTGACATATTTTACTTTGTATGGTCCTAACTAGTGCATTTTGAGTTTTCCTGGGTGTTGAAGGGATTTACTATCATACATCAACAATAAGTCTCCTTTGAATTTTTTCCTCTTGATATGTCTATGATGCCAATATTTGCCCCTTACTTTCTGAACTTCTTGGTGGAACCCTGCTAGGATCCTATCTTCCTCCATGATTATCAGTTGATTTAGCCTCTCATGTATTGTGCCTCGTTCTATCATGTTCGTAATCGCTGCTATGCGTAGACTGGGTACCAAGAATTCTAATGGCAACACTACTTCTTGTCCATATACCAACATAAATTGCGTGTGTCCTGTCAACTTCTTGCATGTGGTCCTGTATGCCCACAATACTACTGGTATTTTTAGGTCCCAATCATCCCTATTAACGTTATAGATCTTCGTTAGTGCATTTTCAAGGATTTTGTTAATGGCTCCTACTATTCCATTTGCTTGTGGATGATATGGTGTACTCTTTTTATGATGGAATTCAAATTCCTCAGTCATAGCCTTAATAGTGTTGTTAATGAAGTGAGTTCCTTGGTCACTCATCAAAATCCTTGGGCAACCAAATCTAATGATCACTTGTTCAAATAGAAAATGTGCTTTTGTTTTTTCGCTACAATCTTTGACTCTTGTCACTTCTTCCCATCTTGTCAGGTATTCTGTCACAGTGATAATGTACCTTGCTTATGTCCTCTTTGTTGGTGGGTTAATTGGTCCCACAAAATCTATTGCCCATTTTTCGAATACCTGTAATGTTACCCGTGGTTGCAGGGGCATCTCATCCCTTCTATTCGGTTTACCAACCCTATGACATACATCACATTTCTGGTAGTACTATTTCGAGTCTCTGTGAATGGTTGGCCACCATAGTTCTGTGCAGTAGTTTTTCCTATGTAATTTCCTCCTGCTATTCCCTCATGGGCTTCTTCTAAAATCCTTGGTATTTTATGTTCTAGCACATATCTTCTCAAGATGTTATTTGCGCCCATTTTGTATAAGTGTCCTGCAATCAGCTGATAGTCTGCAGCCCAGAATACCAGGTTTTTCTTCTGCACGGTGTTGTATTCCTGTGGTGCAATTCTTGTACTCAAGTACAAGATGATGTCTGTGAAGTATTCATCAACGATTTGGACTAAAAATAACTGCATGTACGGAAAGTTGTCCTCTAAATTTGTAGGTTATTCTACATTCGTAACCCTTGATAGGTGGTTAGGTCCTACATTCATCTTCCATGGCTTGACTAGTACTTCAAAATCAAATTCTTGAAATAGTTGTAACCATCGACAGATTATCCCCCCTAACAATGGCTTGGACTAGGTATTTGAGCATTGAATGGTATGTGAACATCTTAAAATTTTTCCCTAATAAGTAGTGTTTGAACTTCTGAAGCATGTAGACCATAGCTAGTCCTTCCCTCTCTGTAGTGTTGTATTTCTGCTCCGATTTTGAAAGTTTTCTGCTAGCAAATGCTATAGGATGATCCAAATCTCCTACTCATGGCTGAGCCAAAATAACTCCAAGTGCTATGGTCAATGCATCTACATGTACATGGAATCTCTTCTCCCAGTTTGGGAATACTAGTATTGGCATGGTGACCATTTTTTATTTCAGTGTATCCAGACCATGTTGACAATCCTCATTCCACTAGAACCTGGTATCTTTTCTTAACAATTTTTCCATTGACGCGGTGATCTGCGCGTACCCTTTTATAAAAAAATTGTAGTATCATGTGTGTTCCAATGTCTCTCTTAGTTGACAAACTGTTTTTGGTGGTGGCGGGTTAATGATTACTGCATTTTTTGTAGGATCTACTAGTAAACCTTGCTTGTATACTATATGGCCCAATAGTATCCCAAAAGGTGTTCTGAAAATGAACTTCTTGATGTTTAATGATATCTAGAACTGCCTACATATTTCTAACATCAGCCACAAGACGTCTACATGGTATTTCAATAGACTATATATTTTCCAATCGTCCAAGTATACCTCTAGGAACTGGGGGATAAATTCTTTAAATGCAGCTATGACTACTTTGAAAACTATTGTCGGTGCATTCTTTAGTCCAAATGGCATGATTATGTACTTGTAGGATCCCCATTATGTAGAAAAAATGGTCTTGTATCTGTCTTCTGGTTCTATCTTGATCTGATGGTATCCTGAAAAATCCGTTGGTGAATGAATAAACTTTTTGTCCTCCTACGTTCTCCAACACCTCGTCTGTGAAGGGTGTAGGGAACGGATCATGTAGGCATGCATCATTCAACTTCTTGAAGTCGACACATATTCTTATCCCGCCTTTTTTTTTTTTCTCTTGAACTACAATCAGGATTATCCATTCATATCCTTCTACTGGTTCTATGATTCCAGCTTCCAACATCCTATCGATCTCAACTTTGAATTTTTGCTTGTATATCGGATTTAGTCTGTATGGTCGTTTTCTAGTCGATATTTCCTCAGCTCTGAGTGGTATATTCATTTCACCTAGCTCTCCTACTATACCCTTCATTTATGTGAATGTTGTGGGGAACAGGTCGCTATACTCACGTAGTAACTCTGTTATGCTTTCCACTGTCTGATCATCCTAGTAGTCTCCAATGCTAGCCATTTTTGGATTCTCAACTTTCCTAATGTTGACTTTATTCACCTTGATCGGCGCAACAATTACTTCTGATTATAGAGGTGGAAATTCCACTTCTCTTTCACCTTCATCCTCCTCAATCTAGATATCGCATGGATCGTCCTCCTTTGGTACTTCTTCCTGCACATGGTAGCATGACAACAGTTCTTTCACTGTTTGTTTGTTCTGCTCTTGTTCCTTTGTTATGAGTTCGAATTTTGGTTCCTTAATGAATATCACCCCTCTTATTTGTTTAAGTGTTGCATCTATATTGGGGTTCTCATGTTCAAATGAGAAAGTGACTGTAAAGTTCTATTGTAGTACTATCTAGTTCGTAGTTCCTCTTCGCAGTTCCTGGTCCGTATACCCATTTTCTGGTATGCCTTCTAATGTGTGTACGAAATGATGAGGTCATTCTTCTGGGGGTATCATTTTCCAAAGTGCTCTGCACTTCTCCAAGTGCTCCACTAGTGCCCCCTATCTATCGTAATTTTTTTGTTGGTTTATTCTCTATTCTGTGCCAAACCTTATGCATAGTAACCTCTTACATTGGTACATATCCTTGATTGTTTCTTTGTGTCCTCCCCACCATATTGCAGGTGTGGCCTTGAGTGCTATATCTAGTGCTAAGAGTCTTTGATTTTCTAACACTTCATCTTCGTATTGTGTCAAGGATGATTCTAGATTGTTTACCCCATGGAAACTGGGTGGTTCCTTTATCTCCGTACCTACCCACTTACTGCGCGGTCTATTCTTATGCATCTCCTTGTGGACACTTCGTGTATCCTTTGTTTCCAGTTCTCTGAATCTATATCTAAGTATGATGCACATGAAGTGATTCTCCACCAACTGAGTATCCCATATGTAGTTGGATTTACATAATCTTTATTCCACACAGTTTTTTTGTACAATTGGCTAATTTCCTCCAAGTCCAAGCAAGTAGAACCCTCTCCCCTTATGATGGGTCTAATGGAATGATGACCCTATTTTCTCTTGACTCGAAGGTCATTTTTCATGTCTTTAAGTTGATTATGGCCCAGTTATCAAATTCCCAATCCAATCCCATTAATGTTGGATAAGGTGTTGTGTCGTCCAATATCTCTATTACTTTGAAGCCTTCCTTAGTGCACACTCCATCCAAGTCTATTGTCACTCCTTTCAATCTTCCAATTGGTATAACTCTATGTTGGTTCACTAGTTTCCGTTGAATGAGTGAATATCCTAATTTGAGCTCTCCCATACATTGACATGTATTCTTGGGTAATACATTGACTTCAGATCCTAGATCCAGTATGATATCTCCCATGTTGAAATATTTGAAGTTGGCAATCAACCTGAACTCCCTACGTGTTATTCTCCTTGTATGTAGGTGATTGAATATTTTATGTTCTAGATTTCCTTTTGTCTCTATGCTACATATTTCTAACATAATTTGTAATATCTTGATCGAGGATGGATCATTTAATAATTTTACACATGATTGTAAAAAACCTTTGATTGTACTTACTTTTTCCAGAGAATGCATTTCTTTGGTATGATCCAATGATGGAGGCATCTCGTACTCTCGTACTTCCTTAGTCTGTTGTGCAGTTGAAGTCGATGCAATGCTAGGCTTGAGAAATTCTTGTATGGATTTCTTAAATGTTTCCTTCTTGTTCTGCGTGTCAAACTGTTTCCTTGGTTCGGTGTTCTTCTTCACCCATTGTCGTTGTTCTGGCTCTTGTATTACTGCATCATTTCCCGTTTTAGCTCCTCTGCGCATAACTATGTTGATGTTTCTTCCTTCATCCCTCGCTTCTACTAATATCCATTAAACATTATGATTGTTATGATTCCTCTTTTCCTGGATCTTCCCTAGTAACGTAGGACATTATTCAGTGTCATGATCCAATGCACGATAATACATACAAGTCGCTAGTGGAAGTGGACATTCTCTTGCATAGTGACCTGGTTTTTGACAATTGTGACATACCACTGGTCCTCTACCTATTCCAAATCATTTTGTTTCTTGTCCTATGGCTCTGTACCCAGCTCGATCCCCTCACAACGTGTTATACTAAGGCACCTAATTGTACTACGTGGTATTGTACTAAGGTTGCGCGGTATTATATGGTTGTTGCGTAGTATTATGTTGTTGTTGCATAGTGTTGTATGGGGATGGTACTTGGTTAAACTGAGGTGCGAATTTCCCAGTAATAATTTCTTCCTGCACCCTATATGCATCTCATTTCCTCTCTCTCATCCACTCCATTGTTCTACAGTCTTTGTCATCAGGGCCTACTGACTGGAAAAAGTTGCAATATGAACGCTTTGGGATTGTCTGGTACTTCTACATCATTGGGCATTGATATGGGTTGTGACCCTGTTCTTACAGATTTCACACCATATTCCTCCTGTTGGTAATGGATTTGGCATCCCTGCTACCATATATTGCATGAGTGTTGGACATTCGTTCTTATGATGTCCTTTCATCCTACATGTGGTACACCAAACGACTTATCGTTTTTCCTTACTTTTGTTCTAGTTAAGCTATAATGTTAAGTTATTCAAATCCTCCTTCATCTCTTAGATGGTTGGATCCATCTTCCGATATTGGTTTTATTCCAGTTGCAGGGCTGCCTACAGAGCTTATGCCTATGTCTGAAAATTTTGTAGTCGCAGTGGATATTTTAAGTGTGGTAATAGTGAATTGACGAACATGTGCCTATGTTGCATATCTGTCATGAGATATTTCAACTTTCCTTTCAGTTACTTGAATCTTTGGTCAATCTCCCATACACATTCTCCTGGTTTTTTTCTAATTTCTATCATCTCGTTCATGTATTGGTCCTCTGAACTTGGCTTCTGAAACTCATTTATCAGTAAAATTTTTATGTTCGCAATCGATATTTTTGTCCCTGGTGGATTGTTTGTGGCTTTACTCATAAACCAATCTAGTGCACGATCCCTTAGTGTAAGTGCTAGCTGTGCAAGTTTAGTGTCCTCGTCTATGATCTATTTTTCTTCCCAGATTTTTTCACAAATAAACAAGTGCTTCTTCGGGTCCTCCGACACTTCTCCTTTGAATTTTGGTAACCTGATAGTGGGACCATGTCCTGCCATCCTAAATGTTGAACTAATACCTCCACGTGGTGTAGATACTTGACTAATGCTTCATGAACTAGCTCCCTCAGTTGTTTTTCCCTATGTAGATGTACTTCATGATGTCTTCCTTCTCTCGAAATTCAGTTTTCTAAACGATGGTGTTATTTTTGGTGTGTTAGTCACACATGGGTTTGTGTGTTCCACAATGAAATTAATATGGATATGATTGTTGCCTTCTATTCCCGCTCTTGGACCTCTCCTCTTCCTCTCATATTTTTCACGTAGAATTTCCTCAATCTTCTCCATAGCCCGAAGATCCTCTACCTCCTCTTCATCACTTGCCAAGCCTTCCCTCGCGGCTACGACTTGCTTCTTTGTGTTCACCTTGTATTGGTAGGGTACTCCACTGCACGTCTTTCTAACTGTCACCGTGATCCTCTTTTTGGTCATCGTCCATCATGATTGGGTTCAAATCTTCCTCCTTCTTTCCTTTATCCATTCCTCCTTCCATTTCTCATTTTTCTGTTAGTGCTTCCCCCCTTCCCCCATGCACACAGGGAAGTTTAGTTGTATGATTCCATTGTCATTACACCTTTCTTATAGAGAAGTATCTTAATAGAAGTATACAATTATCTAATATACCTTCCTTGAGGCCCACGCATAAACTCTTTCTCTGCTACGTTGTACGACTTCGCGGTATCTACTACAATTTCTGTTATAAATCCTGCTACAATACTGTCAAGACAAAAATCTACTATGCGGGTGAATTTTTTATTCACTTGTTGTAACTTCTCAATATGAACTGGGGTCCACTCTAATTGTTCGATCCGATTTGTTGCATGGTTATCGTTCAACCTCAATATCCACTCATGCAATAAGTGTGGAAAATCACAAAAAAATACTTCATGTAGATCGGTAAACACATACTTCTCAAGATATTTGTGTGGTGTTACTCTAGGGTTTCTATTATCTTTCTATGCAAACTCTATCTCCATTGTCTTAAGCCATCTTTCAATCTCTACTTTTGTGGTATTCCATGGTCTCAACATCCCCTTCTAGCGATGCATTCTTCTCACCTTCTTGTCGTTCAATTTGGTATTCTTTGGACCCGCCTTCCGCAAATCTTACCCGCATTTAACAGATCCTTAGCAGATCCCATATACTCAATCCTATGTTGTTCCAACTGGAAATGGAACCATTTTTTGGTTTTTTATCTGAGATATACCTTTAACATGATTGACCCAGGTTCATGTCTATTGAGGTTCCAACAAAGCCTCTAAAACTATCGACCCTCCTGGTAAACCAAAAGGCAACGCGGTGCACAAAGTGCACTGTGCAGTCTTACCTGACATAGTCTTAATGGGTGACTGCAATACTCAAGTTTTTGTAGTACATGATTGAATGGATATCTGAGAAGGGTGCGCAAAGAGTTATATTTAACTTATTAAAGAAATATATTGTCATTCCCAATTATGCATGTAATGTAATCAACCTTATTAACTCATTCATTCATCATGCTAACATCTACTCATAAACAATAAAAGAGACACAAGCATTCAATCACATAACACAATTTTTACCGTGGTTCACCCCCCTCCTAAGCTACGCCCACAAAGATTTGGCTCTCAGACTCTTCTATTATGGTAGTTCCAAAACTATAGCATCGTGCACTTTACAACTCATCTTCAGTCGGGTCGATATCTATTATGAGGCGGACTAGATCACACCAGGATCCTTAGCCTATGATATAATCCTCAATATCTACCCTCTGGACCCCTCTACATCTCAACAACTTACAAAATTGGGTTGTATTATAGTAGTACTACCGACAAGATATCAAAACAAGACTCCTTCCTCCCATAGTCTCTCCTCAAAAGTATGTCTCTCAAAACCCCTCTGACTCCCTCTCAAAGAATTATTTTCATCCCCTCCCAACAACTGCCTAGGTATATATATATATATATATATATATATATATATATATATATGTGTGTGTGTATATATATATATATATATATATATATATATATATATATATATATATATATATATACATTTTTGGCTCAACATCCATTAAAATGTATTACAAAAACCCTAACCCTAACTTTGTTAGGTCTTCCATGCATGCATGCGAGTTTCTCTTCCTTCCATTTGATGGTTTCCTCGTACATGCCTTTCTTACCAAAATATCCTTTCTTTTTTTATTTGGCTTGCTTCCAACAAAATCCAAGTGGCCTAGAGCCAATACAAATTGAGGAAATCACCGAGCCATAAAACCTTGAAGTTCAACCACCACAGATCAGATCACCAGGGGGAATTTTAACGCATTCTAAGAGAGAAAGGAAACTAGGTAGGACAAGTGTACCAAACCCCTTGTTCGACTTAATAACCATCTATGACAATGAGGAGATTTCAGAGGTGTCCCTAGTTACTCTAGTATAGATTATAGAGGAAAGGGAACCTGAGAGAGAATCTACCCTAGGTCTCGATGCTCCAATTCAAAGACTTCCATAGAGTGACCATGAGGTTGAAAGTGCCTTAGACACTGATCTACTTGACTTACCGGGAAACCCAATGGACCGCTCGAGGGATGAGCTGGGATCAGGAGGTCAGAAAGAGTAAGTTCCATAACAAGAAATAAATACATCGACAATCAATTACCAAGTAATTACCAGACCTATCCCTGATTCTTCAATTTCGGTCGAGGCCTCACCAGCCGATGCACAACAAATGGAGGTTGAGCCATCGGGACATATAGAAGCAATTCAATAACCAATCCTAGAACAACTACATACAGCTAGGAGCCTGGGGGATACCCTTACCTAGGGAGAAGAAAAAATATTTGAACCTATGTAAGAGGTCCCTGACATAAAAGTGATCACCTATGATGGAAAAAGAAAATCCATCATGAAGAGGACTACTAAGAAGAGAAGGATTATGCTAGATAGTTTGATTCTCATCACCACAGAGGAGAAGCTTCTTAGCACTGAACACACCAAGACATCTGAACTTATCGGTGTAGGAATGGCCACTACAAATTCCACATTGGATAGAGAAAGAAGGGATGAAAAGGAGTTGGTCGCTGCACTTAAGGAGTTGAAGAATCTGCGCCATTAGGAAAAATACTATCAGGATTCCACACAGACCATGGTGTTTTTGAGAAGTGAGTTTCAATATGCCTATGCCAAATTCACGAATGAACGACACCTTTTCACTGTAGGTATAGGATATTTCCAAGAAGACACCCTTATGGAACTAGCGACCTACAAGGACGTGGAAATGTGGTATGAGAAGACTCACCAAGCAGTATAAAGGATAGATTACATCAGGGCAGTTCAAAAGGGTCGAGACACCGAAGAGCATGACATTCGGGTGCTAAGGGATAACATCATCGATCGGATAAGGAAAGCGGCCGAATACTGGGTAAAAATGGCCCAAGAACCTTAGCGAGAGATTCAGGAGAAATGGGTCGAGTGCGAAAAGAGCTGGGAAAAGATTAATCGAGAGATTAAATACATCGGCCTCCCAGAATTCGGCTCACCCAAGGACTTTGTCGACTTGCATGACATAGTCAAGAAGCATGCAGAACAAGACTCGTCATGAACTGTAGATATAACAAAGGTGGTGAGCATGGCGCTAGGTCAAGTACAATAGTTCATGGAGCATCTAATTAAGGCTCAAGCAGTCTTGCAGTGGTTGAGTGTTAAAATGATCAAGTACAGAGCACGAGAAGTAGAAGTGAAATAAATTATTTCAGCACCGATGGACTAGCACAGGTTTTCGTATTCCAACACATGCGAGGAAATCTTCATCAAATGGTTGGAGTATGAAAAGAGTCATCCACTTTAGTAAAACTATTTGATGATTCTCAAAAGACTGAGAGATGAAAGTGCCATGTGGTGATATTTTGTTTTACTTAGCTTTCACTCATAATAACTATTTTTAGTTAATAATTCGTTAGAAATAAGAGGATTGACCTTTTAGCAAAGGTTGATGGTTTTGGTAAAGACCCTCATTTTTGGAATTGTAAAGAACTATTTCCAAACTACCTTAATTGAGAAGTCTTGTTTAGGACTGGAGACAAACTTCTATTTTTTCATCAAAGGCATTGCGTGATTGGATTTGAGGAGGAATTACTTCCAACTTTATTTCATGAATGAATGTTGTAATGAGTAAGAGTTTCTAAATCTATTGATAAGTTATTTGTTTCAATATTTTTTGTAGTTCTTGTCTCTAATGGTGAAACCAAATAGTTGTTTTAATGTGTGATTAAATCTAGAGCTAAGGAAACTATTTTTCTTGCCATCATTTTATTGCATGCATGTTTTCTTTCGATAATTGCATCTGAGCCAATAATTGAAATACCATCAAGTTAATGTATTAGTACTAGGCTTGTCACAGGTGTGAATATCTATGTCTACATTCTTGAGAACAAGGGTTATCCCAAGATCAGCCTTCTTTAGTAGCTTTTTACCAGCTGGTTTATACCAACACACATCTTTAATCACACCTATCTAATAAAATCAAAGACAAAAAGAGAACGTTTAAATTGAAGGAGGAAATTTCATAAGAAAATATCATGTCAATCATTCTGTAAAGCCCATCGATAATTTGCCCCTATCGAAAGATCTGGAGAACCATTCCACCAGTAAATGTTGCAGAGTCTAATTGGTCCTCCATGGCGGGTTTATTTTATGTTGTTGAGTTAAATGGATTTAGGACCCCTCAATGGAATTGGCACTAGAAAGAGGGTATGTGAATGAATGGCTAACAATATTTCTAATATAATATTTTTCATAGCCTACAGATTCAAAACAATCCACATGCATGGCTAGTCATTCTCAAGACAACCCACACACACTGAGTACTCCTGAAATGATTATCTCACCCTAGCAAGAGGAAGAACATATATTCACTGAAATACCTTACGCTCTTCTTCACGAGGAGTTGAACTAGTTCATAAGAATCACGAGAGCTTACGCCTGGGAAATTGGATCATTACCCTTAGCTTTGTTACTCCCTTGTAGAAAATAAGTAAGAATACCAGTGGTCGACACCCCCGACCATGTTTTTTTTCACATAGTAGAAGACCTGATATATTTCTCCCTCACCGAGATCGAAAATCCCCTTAATTTGATCCCCAAAACACTAATTGGTAACTACTCTGAGCCTGCCGATTTTGAATCTGACGAGGAAGGGTTTAACTCAGATCACTCAGCTTAGAAGTTGGACAAGATGGAGGATAACAATGATCATAATGAAGAAAGGGGAAAACCACCTCAAAATAATTAACCTTGGTTGGCAAGATATTCTCTAGAAATGCCTGGATGGGTACATAACCTCCCTCAACATCCATAAAATTTACTCCCCAAATTTGACCCTGAAACCTCAAGATTGCATCAAGACCATATTAATAAGTTCATACTACTTATTAGACTGATGAATGTCCAACATGAAGACGTAGTATGCAGGATTTTTCCCTATACCTTTGAGAATTTATCCTTCACATGGTATTTTAATTTTCCTGTAGGGTCCATAACTAGTTGGACGAAGTTTCAAAAATATTTTTTAGACAAATTTGCAGAAGAAACCAATACAGGAGATTTAATGGTTGAGTTGTTCTCCTCCACCATGATTTCAAAATAAAAGGTTAAATACTTCAATCAATGATTTACCACTATCCTGAACAAATTTTAACCCGAATCTAAACCCACTCGAGAGTTGCAAATTGAAGTATATGCTAATGCTCTCCCTGCTTCTATTTCCATGTTTGTAAAAAGGGTTTCCAAGCATACCTTAGAAAAAAAAATTCAGGAGGCCAAAACAATTGAATTCCAAATAAAGGGATGTAAAAAGGGTCAGGCCTCACTAGTTAAGACGGAAGCTTAACCTCCACCAAGGAGAGGAATCTTGTTGACTAGACCCCCAAGGAAACAAATAGAACAAGGTCCCAAAAAAGGAAGTGAAGTCATAGAAAACCTACAACAGATGATAAAGAAATTGTCAAATGAAATCGTAGACATGAAAAGAAGTGCAGGGGAAGGAAACCAAGGCCAAAGGCCTTATAAACCCTTTTTTTAAATAAACCCATCGTTCAAAGCAATTGAACCTTCCCCAACCAAATTAAACATTGACCTGGGCAATGTAGCATCCGACTCTTTATGTACCTATCATCAATAGAAACATTCCTAAAGAGGCTGTCCACAGTGGGTGCATGCCATAAATTTGATGGCCAATCAGTTCTTAGACGAATTTTCCCTTACCGAACAATCAAGCGGCTCAATGGTGGATATTGTCAATTAGGAAGAAGTTGACCCGTCGGAAGAAACAACCATGTTGTTGTGAGATATTTACTTTCCAATTCCTTCCGATGATATATTTGAGGTTCAAGAACCACCTACTAAGGTTTTGGCTGTGAAAACTCGAAGTAGGGGTCGTTCGATCTCAAATGAACTTACTATTGCCTAAACTTTAAGAGGAAAACAAACATGCGATTACCTAAAAGAACCTTTTGTCTCCCAAAGAAATCCTATAGACATCCATACACAAGAATCACCTAAGATAGACTACAACATAGTAGAAGATTTAAAAAGATTGAAGGTAAATGTATCGGTCATGGACATGTGTAGAATTCACCATCAAAAGGGCTTTCTGTTACAAGCCTTGAAGTCAGCAGAAACCCCCATAATAAGAACTGACCAAGGAGAAAATTCATCTCCCACGGATCTAAAAAATAAACCAAATGTGAACGCTTTCTCTGTAGATAAAAAAGGAAATCTTTTCGCCCCACCTTTCCTTTTAACATTTGAAGTCTTCAACAGAAACCTCCATAATTGTTTAGTTGACTCAGGGGCATCCTCTAATGTCATGCCATTATCTATATACAAGAAATTAAACGCAGTCCCACTCGAAGGTGATAAACACGTTATACAACTAGACATAATTCAAGTTAAATTTATTGGAGAACTCAAGGATTTCATGATCATAATGGATACACACCCGAGATTGTTTCAAGTGATTGGCATCATTGTAGTGGATATACCATAAGCTTATGGATTGCTACTTAGTCGAGATTGGTCTAAGAAGTTGAATGGATAATTTATCCTGGATTGGGATCACCTCTGGTTTCCATTAAAGGGACACACAAACATTATTAGGATCGATAGGTAAAGGTATCTCAAACATACTACCACCAATTTAGAATCCCTCAACGAACCCTCGTTGCCAGACTTCCCCGTGCTAGGAAACTACTCCTGCAATTCTGATTTCATTTCTACCCTCTCCCATATGATGTACCTCTTACTCAAAACTTTGAAATGACTTTTCAAGTAAATCCACTGGTATCAGTGGAAGAAACCCTCTTTTGTCAAGAACCACTGTTGGAAACCACAGAAAAAATAGGTGGAGAGGAGGAAGTTAGTAGGCATGGAGAAGTTGATGATTTTTGCTCACAAGTTTGGACCCTGTACTTTGATGGGTCTAAATCGAAAGAAGGTTCAAGAGAGGGATGTATCCTCAATGACCCAAAGGGGAAGCGACATTTCCTATTCTTCAAACTATAATTTAAATGCACTAATAATACTTTTGAGTATGAAGCTTTAGTACAAGGACTAAAGAAATCCATAGAATTAAATGTTAAAGAACTAAATGTTTTCGGGGACTCTGAAATTATCGTTAGGAAATTAAATAATACTATACATTGCAACTCTCCCCACCTGAGGAATTATCAACAGGAAGTGCACGGGATAATAGAACATTTTGAGGCCTTCAATATAACAGTGATTCCTAGGACAAAGAATACTTTTGTTGATTCCCTGACCACTGTTGCCTCAAGGCTATCTCCTTTAGAATACTATGAAGCCTCCAAGTTCACTGTGGAACATCTCTACAAACCATCAGTGCCAAAAACTATTTCTAATTGGAAGGCATTTGAAGGAGATGGATAGATTATAAACTTCCTAACCAATCAGAAAATTTTTAAAGACATGGCTATTGACTATGAAGTATTCTTAAATTTTCTCCCTACTAGATGGATTTTCAGGTTACAACTAGGTTCTAGTTTCAGAGGAAGACCGATTGAAAACTACCTTCTAAACCAATTGGGGAACCTTTTCTTATAAGCGCATGCCCTTTGGGTTAATTAATGTAGGGGAAACCTTCTAGAGGGCCATGGACGTAGCTTTTCGGGGAGTCATCAACAAGTGTGTAGTATTATATTTGGACAATGTGACTGTGTATTCAAAGAATAGAGAAGATCGCATCCAACATCTAACCCAGATTTTCAAAATGTGTAGAAGATATGGTATATCTATAAAACCTAAGAAAAATATCTTTGGTGTCGAGGAAGGGAAATTACTAGGTCATATTATATCTCAAGAAGGAATTCGCATAGACCCAAAAAAAATTAAGGCAATGGCTCAACTTCCCTTACCCCACAACAAAAAGGCTATGCAATCCTTCTTTAGGAAAATCAATTTTGTGAGGAATTTCACCACCGATTTTGCTAAAACTATCAAACCCTTACAAAAAATTATTCGCAAGGACGTCGATTTTAAGTGTGACAACGAATGAAAAAATATTTTCAACAATATCAAGACTGAAATATCTCAAGCTCCAGTGTTTTGAAGTCCCTACTTTAGCAAATATTTTTTCTGCTATACTTTTTCCTCCGACCAATCTTTAGCTGCAGTATTAACTCAGAAGGATGATGAAAATGATGAGGCCCCGATCTCATTTATGATAACTAATCTACAAGGGGTCAAACTGAATTACCCTACTATAGACAAGCATGTTTATGCGGTATACAAAGTGGTAAAACATTTCAGATCTTATATCCTAAAAAATCACACCAAAGTCATTGTGCCTCATCCCGCAGTATGATCCCTATTCAATCAATAGGAGATGGGGGAAAGAAGAGGAAATTGGATGGCAATGGTCCAAGAATTTGATCTAGATATAAAACCTACCAAACTGGTTAAGGGACAAGGATTGTGTAAATTGGTCGTTGAAGCCCAAGACTAAGTAAATGAAGAATCTGTGTGGGATAATGAATTAGTGTTATGGTGTAGTGAAGAGTTATATGTTTCCCCAGGGCAGGAGTCTTGGTATGGAAAACTAAACTATCTCCTACATCACACGAGGTGCCTGTAAAACCTAAACCCTAATGAAAGGAGAGCTCTCAGACTAAAATTGACACAATATCACCTCATAACTTCGGTGCTCTTCTGCATGAATTATGATGGGGTACTTTTGAGGTGTCTCAAACGTGAAGATGTAGACAAGGCTCTGAAGGAGCTCCATAATGGTCCTGCAGGTGGACACTTTGCAGGGAATACCAACACTCACAAGATACTGAGAGCTGACTATTACTAGCCTACTCTATTTAAAGACACTCATACATACGCTAGAAATTATAAAACTTGTCAAATAAGAACAGGGAGAGAAAAAAGAGTAGTTGTCCCACTACAACTAGTGGCCATATCCAGACCATTTGAGCAATGGGGGTTAGATGTCATAGGGGATAATGCCTTGATTTATTCAAAATAATATAGATACATACTGACCGCAACAGAATACTTCACAAAATAGGCAGAGGCCATCCTTTTGACTCATGTAAATGAAAAGGTAGTAATTCAATTCATAGAACAACATTTGATCACAAGGTTCGATATGACTTCCATTCTTGTTTTTTATAATTCCACTTACTTTTCTTCCACCCTACTAACATATTTTTCTCTAGATAAAGGAATCATAATCAAATATTGGGCAAACTATTATCCACGGGGGAATGGAGTGGAAGAATCAACCAATAAGAACCTAGTGAGAATATTGAAGAACACAGTTGCAAACAATCAGAGAAATTGGAATAATTCTCTTCATAATGCCTTATGGGCCGATCGAATAACACCCAAGGAAGCTATAGAGAACTCCACATACTTTCTGGTATGTGGAAAAGAAGTCATTCTCCCAAACGGGCTATATCTTTCATCTCTTCAGCTTGCTCATGGATCTAGAGGACAACCCTCATCAGTTATTCAGAAAATAATTGATACCCTCCTCATGATGGAAGAAGAAAGGGAAAAGGAAAAATCAAAGTTCGTCGCTCATCAACAGATAGTTAAAATATGGTTTGACAGGCATAAGGCCAAAGAGAAGAATTTTGAAGTAGGAGACTTAGTCCTGAAATGGGATAGAGCGAATGAATTGAAGGGAAAACATTCAAAGTTTCAAAATATATGGCTCAAAACTTTCCAAGTAGCCAAGAAACTTGGGGTAGGCACGTATCGGTTACGAAATATAAGGGAAGGAACTCAACACCCTCTCGATGAATGGCCAATCCCTAAAACAATATTTATGTTAAAAAAAATGTGTGTGTTTTGATGTTATTCTATTTTTTAGGTGTTAGGTAGGCTAATTGCAGAGTCCTTTATTTCTATTTTTTATTTTGTGTGGCATTTTTTGTGCTTTAAAGTTGTGTTCCACAAGGCATCGGTTGACCTTAATCAATACAATGTAGAAAAATATGTTCTTGACTCATGCTTACATGCAACACAAGAAACGTTGGGCAAACTATTTTTTTCTTAAAAGAGTTTTGTATCTAATATTTTTGAATAAACAACCTTGGAAAATGATGAAGTGTCTACCTGGTGGTATGGTGAAACCTAAAGGGAAAGATGGAAAGTGGGAAAGGACCACATGTACCTCAAGAGAAGCTAGGAAAAATTTCATCTTAACCACCTCATATTGTAGATAACAGATGTCCTCCTCTCCCACTCGCTCAGGGAATATCTGCCAAAAATAAATCAATTATATCAAATGAGCATGAAGTAGGATAGGGTATGCAAATAACTTCATCAGGGATATGGATGCTCGTTGGTAGTGGAGCAAGGTATGTGGCATCGAGGTGACTCTGTAGAGGCTATGGATGCTCACTGGCATCGAAGTGACACCGCAACAAATGAATGATGATAAATAAAATTCTTGGTTACAATGAATACTTTACTCAACTCTTGTCAAAAGGGAGTGTTGTTCATAGTCAAGAGGAACGAAGGTGGAATAAAGGTTGAAACTCCATAAGCAATCCTAGATTCACAAACCGAGGGAATTATAAACGAAATGATAGGAGAGACTCTGATAAAAGAAAAACCTTATGTTCTTAACCAGCTTCTGCATCAGCTAAGACATGGGAAGGAACAAAGATTCTTCTTTCACCAAGTAAATCGCCATTTGTTGAGAACTCAACACACCCTAAAAGCCTTATTAAATTTTATCACTTTTTGGGTAACACCTGTTTTCTTTTACTATCTAAATTGATTTCACTTTGGGGAATGGTTTAATTTTTTCTTTTTTTTCATTAATCTTATCAATCAAGTCAGGTTTGTTTGAACTTGTTAAATGAAACCTCGTGTCTAAAAATAACTTGACATCTGAACTAGGAATTTGCAGTTAACATTGTGACTGACGCGCTTGCGTTCAAAGTCGAAAAAATGCAAGAAGGTAAAGTGTCCACACAATTATACTAATCATCGATCATTGATGCCCCATTGATAGAAGGCGGAGTTGGTTTGCGTAAGTTATGCACCACGAAAATCAAGGATATAATCAATCCCCATCGGCATCGACAAAGTACGGGAGGAATAGACATTGACAACAACCATAAAGAAATCACCAATAGATGATGAACGATGCACTTGCTCGAGGTCAGGGAAATCTAGAAGTTTTAAAACAATCTATTTTTTATGCAATAAACATATTGTTGATCGTCGATCCCCAATACACTTTCGACATCAGGGAATTTTTGAGAGAGGCGATCCTGGAGAACTTAGGTAAGTTTATCGTCGATTGTCAATCCTTGATACTTTTCAGCATCGATAAGATAGGATCAGTTTTTAGAACGTGTAGCTTAAGGAAAGTCCTGATTCTGATTAACACGAGTAAATGAAGACACCTGTCTCGAGTTCCATGTGTCTTTATCACGTAAGGGTGTCGTACAACCTAGTTTTGTCTCGAGTCATCTTAAGATTTCATGTGTCCTAGTCACACCTCCAAGTCAGCCTTCCATGTCAAATATGTATAGAAATATCGTTCGGCATCAGATATTTTGCAAGGATATATCAACTAAAAGTGTTCGAAGAAGAACCCCAACCCCCGACTCACCAGTTGGACTAACGAAATGATGAGATGTTTTTGGCATGAGATATGATAGGATTCTTGCATTTAATAAACTAGTTAATGCTTCATCCCGCATATGATTCTACCTCGTGCGCCGATTGAAAAACAACAATTTGAAATCACTGATAGGCCACGTTACAACCCACACCCACTCCATCAACCTACGAATGGATTTAATTTTAAACGTCTTTGAATATCTGGCGGAAGATTCAATAGAACTACATTCATAACCCGAATTGAATGGATGGTGCGACAAGGTAAGTTCATCCCTGTTAAATCTCTAGAACAACTTTGAACAAATTCATTTTTTGCTCAATTTTGAATTCCAGAGCATCCGAAGAAGCAAAGAAAACATCTCAAGGTTGTGTTGATTCTCAGGTTATCAATACTAGGTTAAACAAGTAACATAGGTATGTATTCAAGTTTTTCAATTGGGCGGTTGTTATTTTCTCTATATACATTTTATTTATTGCACAATATCTAACTATTTTCTAAGCTGCAGGAAATATGCCTCTAAGAAATCCAACCACCAGATGCTCGTTGAGAGCACCGAATCTAAAGGAAGAATAAACAAGTAAAGGTTCTTATCCTGGTACTGCGAGGCAGTTGGAGTACACTCCCAAGGCAGAGTTGGACATAAAAACATCAACAAAAAAATCCTTTATCCAACCTCCGGTCTTCGGCGATACAGAAGCAAGCATTGTATCCAAATTAATTCTCCCACAGTGGGTGGACCTTTTCAACAGAATCAGTCGGGAGGAGTACTCAGAGTGTATTCCACACAACGATCTGGATGTAAGGGTGCTCTATGACTAGGTGTTCCCAAATATATGACAATCATATTTGCACATGGTATCCAACAAAACCCTAGTTCTCCATTGCATTGAGGTTTTTAAGTGGCTAATCGACCATACAGATGAACATAAGTGCTTAATCAACAATGAGAATGGAAGGTGTGTCGTAGTTTTCCTCCCAAAGAAAGTCCAAAAGTACTACAAACTCAAAGACCTGATCGATGTGATCTTTGCGAGAAATGTCTTCGTCGTAATGAATTTAAGATGGTTTGTTGTGGAGCTCCTAGTTCACGTTTATTTTAGCATACTTTGGGAGAACAGGTACAAAAATTCCTACACACTCATTTGCGATGAATTCATCGCTCGTATTCATTTTGTTATATTTAAAATGGAATGCCTGAGATTATCTGTAGCAACCAAGAAAATGGTAATGAAGGCGGGCCACTGGTATTTGGAGGAACTCTCAACCTATATCAGGGTGTTCGGGGTCACCAGAGCACTGCATCTACTCCCCGCTCACGTCCCAGACTGACTCATTGTGGGAGAAATCTTCTATCAAACCATTTTGCAGGGCTATAATGCCACACTAGTCAAGGACAAGAAGTGGGCTTTCATACCCTACGATTTCCATGTGGGGTTTTATATGGTAAAGGAAACTGCTTAAGACAAACAAGAAGGGCAGATCCAACTTGAATTCAGGTTCCCAACATGCCTATTCTACAAGAATGAACCTAAAGACCTGTTCCTCCAACATGCTTCACAGGTATCATCCTGTTGGCCATACGCGCATGATAAATTTGAGGATGAAATTTTCACAGAGTGCGCTCAGGACTAGGAGGAGGTAGTACAGAGGATATCCAACCCAAACATGACCAGTTTCAAGGCTATGATCATGGATGAAAAATTAGAGACAATAGATCAGTCATCTCAAGAGGCCCTTAGAGTTCAGGAAGCGATCATAACGATAGAGACTACATAGGCACAAAGAAGAGGATTTCTCCTACTAGAAGGGGCACAAAGAATCATTGTTAGCTACAGAATGACCCTGATCTTGTAGAAATGTCAAGGATGTTCACTGATGACCCAATCAAAATTATAGGAGAGCCAAGTGGCCTAGAGCCAATACAACTTGAGGAAATCACTGGGCCAGAAAACCTTGAAGCTCCACCACCACAGATAAAATCCCCGGGGGGGATTTCAACCCAGCCTGAGAGTGAAAGGACACTAGGTAGGACAAGTGTACCAAACCCCTTGTTCAACTTAATAACCATATATGATGAGGAGGAGATTTCAGAGGTGTCCTTGGTGACTTTAGTGTAGATTACAAAGGAAAGGGAACCCGAGAGAGAATCTACTGCAGGTCTCGATGCTTCAATTCAAATCCTTTTGCAGAGTGACCATGAGGTCAAAAGTGCCTTAGAAACTGAGCTACTCGACTTACCGGGAAACCCAATGGACAACTCGAGGGATGAGCTAGGATAGGGAGGTCAGAAAGAGGAAGTTCCACAACAAGAAATTGTCACATCGACAGTCGATTACCAATTAAGTACTAGACCTATCCCTGATTCTTAAATTTCGACCTAGGTCTCACCAGTCGATGCACAACAAATGGATTTCGAGCCATCAGGACATACAGAAGCAGTCCAGGAACCAATCCTGGAACAGATACATACATCTGGGAGCCTAGGGGATACTCTAACCTGGGGAGAACAACAAATCCATGAACCTGTGGATGAGTTCATTGACATACAAGTGATTTCCTATGACAGAAAAAGAAAATCCATCATGAAGAGGACTACTAAGAAGAGAAGGCTTACGCTACATAGTTCGATTATCAGAACCACAGAGGAGAAGTTGCTCATCACTGAACACACCAAGACATCTGAACTTATCGATGCATGAATGGACAGAGAAAGAAGGGATGGAAAGTCATTGGTTGCTACACTTAAGGAGTTGGAGGATCTGTGCCATTTGGAAAAATACTATTAGGAATCCACACAGGCCACAACGTTTTTGAGAAGTGAGTTTCAAGATGTCTATGTTAAATTCATGAATGAATGACACCTTTTCACTGTAGGTATAGACGATTTCCAAGAAGACACCCATATGGAACTAACGATCTGGAAGGACATGGAAAGGTAGTATGAGAAGGCTCACCAAGTAGTAGAAAGGATCGATTATATCAGCACAGTTCAAAAGGAGTGAGACGTCGAAGAGCACGATATTTAGGTGCTAAGGGATAGCAACACAGATCGGATCAGGAAAGTGGATGAATACTGGGTAAAAATGGCCGAAGAACCTGAGCGGGAGATTCAGTAGAAGTGGTTCGAGTGCGAAAAGAGCTGGGAAAAGATTAATCGGGAGATGAAAGACATCGGCCTCCCAGAATTCGACTCACCTGAGGACTTTGTCAACTTGCATGACATAGTCAAGAAACATACAGAAAAAGAATCGTCATGGAATGAAAATATAACAAAGGTGGCGAGCATGGCGCCAGGTCAAGTAAAACAGTTCATGGAGCATTCTATTAAGGCTCAAGTAGTCTTGCAGCGGTTGAGCATTAAAATGATCAAGTACAGAGCACGAGCGGTAGAAGTGAAAGAAATTATTTCAGCCCAGATGGACCAACACAGTTTCTCGTATGCCAACACATGCGAGGAAATCTTCGTCAATAGGTCGGAGTATGAGAAGCGTCATCCACTTAAGTAAAACTATTTGATGATTCTCATAAGACAGAGAGATGAAAGCACCATGTGGCGATATTTTGTTTTACTTAGCTTGCACTCGTAATATCTATTTTTAGTTAATAATTCATTATAAATAAGAGGATTTACCTTTAGCAAAGGTCAATGGTTTTGGAAAAGACCCTCATTTTTGGAATTGTAAAGAACTATTTCCGAACTATCTTAATTGAAAAGTCTTTTTTAGGATCGGAGACAAACTTCTGTTTTTTTATCAAAGGCGTTGTGTGATTGGATTTGAGGAATAATTACTTCCAACTTTATTTCATGAATGAATGTTGTAATGAGTAAGAGTTTATGAATCTATTGATAAGTTAGTTGTTTCAATATTTTTTGTAGTTATTGTCTCTAATGGTGAAAACAAATTATTTTGTTAATTCTAGAGCTAAGGAAACTATTTTTCTTTCCATCATTTTATTGCATGCATGTTTTATTTCGATAATTGTATCTCAGTCAATAATTTAAATACCAACAAGTTAATGTATTAGTACTAGGCTTTTCACAGGTGTGAATATCTTTGTTTGCATGCTTGATCACAAGGGTTATCCCAAGTGTTGAGCACTCAACACACCCTAAAACGCCTATGTTAAATTTTACTTTTTGGGTACCACTTGATCTTTTGCACTGTCTAATTCGACCTCAGTATGAAAAATGTTTCCTTTTCTTATCATTTTGTTTTCCATTTAAGTCTTTCAAATTTTTCTTGAGCATGCAAAAACCCATAACTTAAAAGACTAACATCTAAATTAGAGAATTGACAATCAAAACTTTTCCCCGACACGCTTAAGAAATTCGGCATTGGAAAGGATTAAGCATGAAAGAAAAACACTCGAGAGAACCAAAGTTTCCGAGTCCCGATCTTCGTCGGCATTGGCAGATAGGAGATTTATTTCGTGAAAAGCATCAACAAGGATATCTCTGGTGACTAGTCCCTTCGGCATCAGCGAAAGGCTAAAAGAGTAAGTGCTCATGAAGAAAGAAATGATATCGTCGATCGCCGACTTCCGAAACGTTTTTTGGTATCAGGATTTTTTGAGGATGATAATCCACAAGGAAACTGCGTGATAGGTTTATCGTTGATAGTTGGTCCCTGCTAATTTTTTGGCATCAACAAGTTTTATAAAGTTATCTCATATAGAGCGTGATAGGTCAATCCTCGATCGCCGACCACCGGTAACTTTCGGCATTGGCGATCCCAGGTTCATTTTAACACATGCTTCCTGTCAAAAAAACCCAACTCCGACTGAGATATACAATCAAACCACATATCCTCATCTTCCATCTGTCATTTCCCAAGTGGTTAGACATATGATCTAGTTTTTCCCTGAGTCATTACTAGCTCCCAAGACCCATGTCACACCCTGAACCATTTTTTCCACGTCAGCACCGTACGATGAAATCAATCGGCGTCGAAGGTTTTCTCAGGAGGATACAAACGAGAACATACACAAGGATATCACCGATTCCCGATATGCCCACTAAGAAAGATACACAATGGGACATTTTAGCTCTAAGATATGATCGATCTGAAGAATTTAAAGAACTAATTAATTTTGAATATTGCATTGGTTATTAATCTGTGCAGAGATCAAAGGAGTCATTTGAAATTGCTAATAGAGCACACTACCCTCCGCGCCTCCACCGTCAACCCATGAATAATTGAATTACAGGGATTCGGTGGAAGATCTCGTTTGATGTCCACTCATAACCCGAGTTAACTAGTCGATAAGACACGATAGTTTCTCCCCCCGCTTCAATTCTTTCGAGCAGCTCATAAACAAGATAATCGTGCACTAAGGAGTTCAAAACATCCAAAGGAGCGAGATGAGAATTTGGGAAGAAGATTCCAAGATCCCATGAGTATTAAACAATAGAGTTTAGCAAACGTTACAGGTATGTACTAGTCCAGATTGTGTTGTGTTTTCACCTCACTTATACATTATGATCCAATATTTCTCTACATGTCGGACCTAAAGGATTGCTTCACTACAGGAACAATGCCTCCAAAGAAACCTACCACCAGGAAATATCCGAGAGAACCTAAGCTAAAAGAACTAGATGTAGGAGAAGGATATTCCCCAATTGTCGTAAAACAATTGGAATTTACTCCAAAACCGGTGCCCATCATCAAGACATCCACCAAGAAGATTTCCGTTTAGCCTCTAGCCTTTTGAGACACGGAGGCAAGTATCAGGACCAAGTCAGTATTCCCATGCTGGGAAGAACTTTTCAAGAAAAACAAGAGGGAGGAATTCCCTGAATATACCCCGCACAACAACCCCGATACAAGGAATCTCGAGGACGAGGTTTTTCCCAATATCCGAAGAGCATACCCGCACATGGAGAGGTGGTGCAAAAAGGCACAACAAGTTGTGGAAAGAGTCGAATACATTAGTGCAGTCTAGTAGGGCCGAGATAAAGAAAAACAAGGCATATGGTTGTTGAGTGAAAGAAGTCTTGATCGCATAAAGAGATCAGACGAGTATTGGGCTAAAATGTCTCGGTAACCACACCAAGAAATTCAAGAATAGTGGGCCAAATGCAAGAAGCATTGGGGTAAACTCAACAAAGCAATGAAGGATATCAGACTGCCCAAGTTCGGCATGCCCAATGACTTTGTTGACATGCACGATATAGTCAAATCACATGCCAGGAAGGATTCATTATGGGTCGAAGAGATGGAAAAGGTGACTGACTCAACACCAGGACAAGTGCAACAATTTATGCAACACCCGATCAGAGCTCGGGTTTTGCTACAACAACTAAGTACTAGTCTGATGAAGTATCGAGCGCATGAGGTGGAGATCAGAGAAATTTACACAACCCCAATGGAACAACATTGATTTCCATACGCCCATGCCTGCAAGGATCTGTTTGTTAGTTGGTCAGAGTATGAGAAAAGTCACTCTTTCAAAGGGACACCTTGAGTTGACTATTAGAAAAATGTTAGGAGAGAACACCATGTGGCGAATTTTGTTCACTTATCTACAATTAGTCGTTATTTTCAGTTGAATTTTATGTTATAAATAAGAGCATAGACCAATTAGTTAGGGGTCGATGGTTGTTGCAAGAAACTCTCTTTTTTGGTTTGTTAAGAATTATTTTGAAGAAATCCTTGATTGAGAAGTCCTTCTGGACCAGAGACAAGCTATATTTTCATTAAATGCATGTGTGATTGGACGTGGAGAAGAACTATTTCCTATCTCATTTCATGAATAGATGTTGTGACAATTAAGAGCTATTGAATCTATTATTAAGTTATCTGATGCAATGTTTCATAGTTCTTTTCTTTATGATAAATATGAATCATTGCGTTATTGTGTGATGAATGATCAGATTAGGTGAATTATTTTTCTTTCTATTATCTTATCACATATGTGTTTTATTTCTGATAATTAAGTGTCTCAGACAATAATTGGATGCTCACATGGTTAACGTATTAGTACTAGACCTTGTGGTATAAAATTGTTGTCTGCAAGCTTGAGTAGCGGGTTATCCCAAGCTCAACCTCTTCTCCATTAGTTAAACTTAATCATGTTTGTTACCAAGTTGGTTTATACCATCTTACCTCCGCATCGATCCCACCTAAGAGAAACTACAAAAAAGACAAAGTCCAAACTGAAGGAGACGCCTTCACAAGAAAACTAAAGCTCATCGATTAATTGGTCGGATCGCAAGATCTGGAGAACCATTCAACTATTAAACGTTGCAGAGTCTAATTGGGCCTCGGTGGCAGGTTTGGTTCCTGTTGTTGAACTCAGGGATTTTGGACCCATCAACAGAATTGGCACTAGAAGGAGGTCTTGAATAATGAATGGTTGAATACATATTTCATGTAATATTTCAAACAACCTATAGATTCAAAACGGCCCACATGCATGGCTAGTCTTTCCCAAGACAACCCACACACATTGAGTACTCCTAAAATGAGTAACTCACCCTAGCCTGAGGAAGAAATTTGATCAATACCTTATGCTCTTCCTCACGAGGAATTAAATCAATTCAGAAGAATCACGAGAGCTTATGCCCGAAAAATCGGTGCGTTACCCTTAGCTCTGATACTTCCTCGAAGAAAAAAAGTAAGAAGTCCAATGGTCAACACCCCCAACTAGGTTTTTGTGCACACAATAGATGACCTAATAGATTTCACAATCACCAAAATTGAACATCCTCTTAATCTAATCCCCGAAACGCCAACCGACGACATCTCTGAGACATGCGATTTTTCAGAAGAACAAGAGTTTAATTCAAATTCCGGAGGTATGGAAGACAACAATTACCATGAGGAAGAAAGTGGAGACCCACCATAGAAAAACCAATCTTGGTTGACCAAAGATGATTTGGCCATCCCAGGTTGAGTACATAATATTCCCCGACACCCGGAGAAGTTACTCCCTAAATTTGACCCTGAAACCTCAGGATTGCCTGAAGATCATATCAAGAAGTTCATACTAGTGATCAAACTTATGAATGTGTGACATGAAGACGTAGTATGCATCCTATTCCCCTATATGTTTGAAAATTCATCTTTCACGTGGTATTTTAATCTACCTGTAGGATCTATAACTAGTTGGATGAAGTTTCAAAAGGATTTTCTAGACAAATTCGAAGAAGAAACTACTACATGAGATTTGATGGTTGAATTGTTTGCTGCCACCATGAGTTCGAAAGAAAGAGTTAAATATTTCAATCAAATATCCACAACTATATTGAAAAAATTCCATCCTGAAGCTAAACCTACTCAGGAATTGCAAATCTAAGTGTACGCCAATGCCCTCCCAGCTTTTATTTCTATGTTTGTGAAGAGGGCTATCAAAAAAACCTTGGCTAATAATTTTGAAGAAGACAAAATGATTGAATTCCAAATGAAAGGATGCAAAGAAATTCAGGTCTCCTTAGTCAAGAAAGAACCCCAACCTCCTCCCCAGAGAGGGCTATTGCTCACTAGACCCCTAGGGAAACAAGTAGAAAAAGCACCTGAAAAGGGTAATGGGGACATAGAAGGCCTACAACGCATGGTTAAGAAGTTGTCCAACGAAATCATAGACATGAAAAGAAGCGTCGGAGAGGGAAACCAAGACCAAAGGCCCTATAAGCCTTTCTTTAAAAGAAGCATGTCATTCAAAGCAATTGAACCTCCCCCGGCTAACTTAAATATCGATTTGGGAAATGTAGCATCTGATTATTTCTATACTTATCACTAGGAAAATCATTCTGAAAGAGACTTCCCTCAATGGGTGCATGACATGAACTTGATGGCCAACCGGTTTCTAGACGAAGTCTCTCTGACCGACCAACCAAGAAGTTCATTTATGAATGTTGTTGATCAGGAAGATATTGATCCACCAAAAGATATAGCCATGTTGATATTGGATCCTGACCTAATCATGCCTTTCGACAACCTGTTTGAGTCTCAAGAACCACCCGCAAAAGTGTCGGTTGTGAAAACACGAAGTAAAGGTCCATATATCTCAAAAGATATCACTGTCACCCAGACTTCAAAGGGTAAGACAACTCATGATCACTCGATAACACCTTTTTCTCCTAGTAAAAACCCTATAATCATCCATACCAGAGAATCTCCCAAACTGGTTTACAACGTAGTTGAATATTTGAAGAAGTTAAAGGCTAATATATCAGTTATGGACATATGCAGGATCCCTCGGCAAAAGGAATTTCTGCTACGAGATTTGAACTCAATAGAAAACCCTACGACTAGCAATGGTCAGGAAATAAATCTATCTCCCATAGGTCTGGTGAATAAACCAATTGTAAACACATGCTCGAAAGATAAGAAGGGAAAACCTTTTGTCCCACCCTTCCTTTTAACATTTGAAGTTTTCAATAGGAACCTCCATAATTGTTTGGCTGATTCAGGAGCATATTCCAATGTTATGCCTTTGTCTATCTGTAAAAAGATAAATTTTGTCCCTCTCAAAAGTGAAAAACATGTAATACAACTAGACAAAACTCAAGTCAAAGTCATGGGAGAACTCAAAGATGTAATGATTAGAATAACGACGCATCCTAATTTTGTTCAGGTGATTGATATCATTGTGGTAGATATCCCATAAGCTTATGGACTATTATTGAGCTGAAACTGGTCTAAAAAGTTGAACGGATACTTTAGTATAGACTGGACTCACCTTTTTCTATCACTGAAGGGGCACAAAAATATGATCAAAATTGACAGGGAAAGGTATCTGAAACATACTGTCACTGACCTAGAAACCTTGAACAAACCCTCATCGACAAATTTCCCTATGCTAGGTAATTACTCCTGCGACTCCTACTTCGGGAATTTCCCCCCTCTCTTATCTGATGTCCTTCTCACTAAAAAATATGAAATGGTCTTTCAAGAGAAATCGTCGATATCGATAGAGGAAACCCTCTTCTGTCAAGAACATGTGCTTGAAATCACGAGGAAAAATATAAGGGAGAAAGAAGGTAATAAGAAAGGAGAATCGGATAACCTACATTCACAAATTTGGACCATATACTTTGATGGATCTAAGTCACAAAAAGGGTCAGGAGCAGCGTGCATCCTCATCGATCCTGAAGGTAAACATCATTTCCTATCTTGTAGGCTAGAATTTGAGTGCACCGACTGTTGATACTGAGAGAGGGGTGAATAAGTATCAAGTACAATTTAAAACCTTTTTCAACTTATACTTAAATCATTCAACTATATCCAATGAGCAATGAACAATCGTATAAGAGTTACACCAATACACCACAATACACCATGCACAATATATGAGAAATAATCAATAGTTATTGTTCAAGGGAAGTAATGACTTCCAAAGGTAGCTACAACTTCCAAATGTAAAGGGAGGGATAAACCTCCAAGAGGA
>ML810661.1:103725-139616 GCA_009831015.1 Picea engelmannii
CTCAGTAATCCAACAATTGGTATCAGAGCATGTTCCTTCAGTTAACAGTTTGACCACTGGAAGGAGATCATGGATTATTCTGAGAATGGAGTACTAATGTTTAATGGTCATAATGGTTTAAAGTATGAGATATGGAGTGGAAGGATGAAAGTATTTTTTGAGGCACATGGATATGATATTTGGAAATCAGTTGCTATAGGATATGACAGGCTATATGATATAACAGTTCAAAAAGGGAAAAGACTGCAGCCAAGAAGGAATTGAAGAAGAATAACATAATAGCAATGGATTTCATCTCAGAAGGATTACCTAATCTGGTAAGAGAAAAGGTTTTTAAATGTTCATCAACCAAAGAACTTTGGGATAAGTTACATAATATGTATTCTTCACCCATCACAGATTCAGAAAATGCCAAAGAATATGCAAGTACAGATCAAGAAGAAAGATGTCCATCATGTCAAACAAATTCATAAGATGAAGAGTACATAATCAACAGAAGTATGTTGTTTTGCTTTAATTGTGAAAAACACAGACATCTTGAAATGGAATTCCATGAAGGAAATGAGATAGAAAAACTAATTGAAATAGAAGATGATTATGAAGAAAAATTGATTAGTGCTTTAGATAAACTAAGAAAAGAAAGAAAAGAAAAAAAGTCACTCAAGAAAGAATTGATGAAACAAAAGGAAAGTGTTCACATTTTTGAAGAGGCCAAATAGGTCATCGAGAACTTAAGAACTCAACTAGAAATAAGCTAGAAATATCGAAGAAAATCTTGAAGATCAAAAGTAGTATTTGGAAGCCAGCATAGTTTCACACAAAAGGAAGAAGTAGAAATGAGAGAGAAGATATTGACAAATCATCTTAATGAAAAAACTAACTATCTAAACCATCTTGAGGCAAAGTTTGGTCAAGAAGAGAAAGGACTTGAAGAAGAAATAATCACATTAAAAATCCATCTTGAAGAAGCGAAGAGAAAAAAAGAAGTCATGAAGTCTCAGATAATGAAGAAAGAATAAGAGGTTGAGAAGCTTGAAGAAGAAGTTGTCACATTGAGAAGTAAAATTGTTAAGCTCAACAAGAATGTTGAAGAGATAGAAAAATATGCATCAGTTGTAGAGAATGAAGAGAAGCACTCTAGGTTTCTAGAAAAGAAGAATGAAGAAAAGAGCAAGATTTGTGCAGAAGTACTCAAAGGAAGGAATCATGGTCAACAAGAATCTAAGAAAAATAATAAAGATACATCTTCAAGAATACCATACATGTTCAAGCCACAAAGAAGCTTCAATCATGATCATGATCAGTCAAGGTGGAAGTTCAGAAGGACTACACCACAAAGAAGATCATTCACTCACAGGTATGTAAATTTCTTTTATGGTCATTGTTTCTATTGTACTAACTTTGGACATAAGTTTGCATATTGCAGGGATTATAAAAGAAATGTTCAAGCAAGAAATGCTTATGTGGCCCCACGTAACATTGAATGTTACAAATGTGATAACTATGGAAACATAGCTCGTGATCGTAGAAACATGATCGATACTTTCATGAAAGAGGACATTGATATTAGATATAAGAAAGTATGGATAAAATAATAGGAAGTAAATGTGAACAAATACCAGGTCCCAAAGATCACACGATTGGCAATAAAACGAGATGAAAACAAATATACAAAGAAAAAGGAAGATGTTAGATACAGAAAGGTTTGGAAAAGAAATGAATGAAAAGGAGGAAAGGTAAATAAGGAACATGTTCAAGAGATTGTACTTTCAGGTATTGTAGTGAAAGATGAATCCATAGACAGAAAGAAAAAATTCATATTTCAGAGAGATGATAAATCTATCGATGAAGATGATGATGACTCTGCATCAGAGCCGTAATTTTTCTAAGCCATATGGCTTAGAGACTCCTGGGTAATATGAATATTAGATAGGGGGAGTCTATGCGGTAGCTGAGATAAACCAGAGAACCATCCTTCAAGTAGCTTATAGAGTTTGAGTAGACAGATTCAGAGTAGTTAGTTAGCAAAAGTACAATATGATAGATTAATCAGTTGTAGTAGTGAAGACTTTGTGATAGTACAATGATATATGGGCCAGAATTATGGACAGTTGTGTAGAAAAGTCTTGGAAAATATGGATAGATATGTATTCGTAAGAACACTTAGTAGGTTTGAATAAATATATGACAGTGGACAAGAGCATGGATTCATAGATTGGTTCAGAGAGTGGTTCAGAGACAAAAGAACATTATCACAATGGATGATAATTACACAGGAATATTTGAATGCTTATTCTTGAATTATTTTCATATATGTCAATTGATTACACAAGGAAGAACCAATGGACAATAACTCCAAAAGGAAACAGGTACAGGAAGACTTATATTTTTTTCTACACAACATCTTGCAAAGAAGTTAAGAGAGAGAAACACAACCAAAAATATAGGTAGAAATATCATTAAGAGAATTTTTCAGACAGAGAGGTAAGAATAGAGGTATGATTCTAGGGGAAGAGATTCATCAGATGTAGGATAGAGAGTTAGATTCTTAGAGAGAGAGCACAAAGGCATGTTTCCAAGGGGAGATATTGTCACAAGGGAAGAATGAGCGATATGACTTCAATGTTGCATCATAGTGATACCATTTTTCAAAGGGGGAGATATTATTCATATGAAGGGAGAGAGAATAATCAAAGGCTTAGAAACACAAAGAAATATCAAAGGCATTTATATAGAGGGACCATCCCTAAGGAGAGTTTAGTCAAGGGGAGAAACCCCAAAGGGAGATACCCTTCGCCATTGATGTCAAAGGGGGAGATATAGAAACATTGATGAGGAGTATAAGCATGAATGTTATCATGACTAAGTGTTGCCATCAATGCCAAAGGGGGATATTGTCAGACAATTGTCTTAGGTTGATGGACAGTTGGTATGAATTGTTGGTTGTCACCGATGTCAACCCTTGGGGAGTGATATTATATATTGATGTCAACCCTTGGAGAAGTCAGGTAGAGAATTATGGTAGCACAAAGGCATGGGTAAGATACCTAAGTATTTTTTAGTTATAAAGGCATGAAGATCATTGAATTTACATGTAAGACTATTCTATATGGATAGTATATGTCATGCCATTTCCGATGATATGTGGAATGTCACATAAATCCTCATGGTTAGAGAGTTATGGTCATATGAAGTTGGAAAACCTTCATGAGTTATCCAGAAGCCCCTAGAAGGTCAAAGAAGTCAATTATTCTATAAGTTCCTAGAAGAAGTGTACTAGTCAAATTGATGGTAACTAGGATTTAATCATGGGTATAGTTGTTGCATTAAGAAAATAATTAAAAATAAATTAGTTGAACAAGAAGTTGTGAGTTTGGTAATTATGGTAAAGTAGTTGTGATGAGAAGATTTAATAGTCAAAGTGGTTGGCCAAGAAATAAATTAAATAATAAATTGGTTGCAACAAAAAGTTAGTTAAGGGAAAAGAAGTTATTAATTGACTAATTGTAGAAAAGTTAGTTGCAACAAGAAGTTGTGAGTAAAGATAAATTATTTAAATAATAAAGTAGTCAAAGTGGTTGCAAAGAGAAATTATTTAAATAATAAAGTTGTTCTAACAAGAAGTGGTGATTTTACTATTTATGGATAATTCAAAGTGGTTGCAAAAGAAATTAATTAAATAATAATTTAGTTGCAACTAGAAGTGGAGAATTTACTATTTGTAGCAAAGTGAGTTAGAAGTGGATAAGTGGTTAGAGGTGGGTTATCCCTAAAACAAGGAAAGTGGGTTAAGTTGGTTAGAAGGTAACCCCTTGAGGAAGCTACATGGAAGTATAAATAAGAGAGAAAGACTCTCCCATTAGTATCTATTGAATATCATTGAATATCTATTTTGTGAAAGGTTATTTGGGCAACTATTATTGATAGAGAAAAGTGTGACAGAAAAATTGTGACAGGAAAAGTGCGGAAGAAAAAGTGTGGCAAGAAAAGTGCGGCAGGAAAATCGCGGCGGGAAAGTGTAGCAGAAAAATTGCAGTAGAAAAACCATAGCAGAAAAAGTGTGGTAGAAAAATCGCGGCAAAAAAAGTGCGGCAACAGAGTCGCGACAACAAAACCGTGGCAACAGAATCCTTCAAGAAGAAAAAAAGTATTGTTTTCATATGTGTAGTATTGAACTTATGAATCTAGTTGAGGGTTTGCCTTCTAAATCTATTGGATTCCCTCTTGGAAGTTTAGGGCTTGTTGTAGAATGGTTTTGAGGCATATCTATTGAAGTATATTGTTAGTGCACTTAGTTTGATTTATTGTCATATCTTGTGGTGTACTGTGAGAGACACTTGTTAGTGTTCTTGGTATATGATTGTCTTATGAATGATACATCCTTGAGGCTACATAAAAGTGAGGTTATGGCACATGGTTTGATGTAAGGGTTTATGGTATTTGGTTATGGATAGTGTGATGTATTGCTAGAGAAATGTTGATGGTTATATTGATATATGTATTTGGTATATGGTTGAGGTACATGTTGGGTACATGGTTGAGACAAGTAGTTGATGAGTTGGCACATACATGAGGCGTATAGTTTATGACGTTGGTACGTCTTGCTGAGTCATAGTTGATGTGTAGTTGATGCATGATTGGTACATACTTGGTACATGGTTGGAGGCACTTGTTAGTAGTATTGTTGACACATCATTTATGGATGATGTAACATACTTGTCTTGGTATATTATTAGAAGCACATATTGATCTTGGTGATGATTATGAGTTGTTGTGATATGCTTGGTTGATGCACATCTTGGTGATATTGTGCATATGGTTTAGATTTGTGTTGGTGATTTATCTTAGTGAGTAGATCTAAGTTGGTTGATAAGATTGATGAGACATGTTGTTTTCATAGGTTTTTTGGAAAGGTTGTTGTGATAGGTTATTTGTACAGGTTTGGTGCATGGTTGATGCACTTGTTTATGGTATAGGTTAATGCATGGTATATGTTGGCACGGGTTACTGGTACAGGTTGTTACAGGTTGTTTGGTGTAGGTTTATTGGTATAGGTTTACAGTAGTATATCTCACAGTGATAGTGTGACAATGGTTCGATCATTCTACTTATATTTTAGGGCGGTTGGATGGGGAAAGTATAGGTGGTTGTAGTCACCTTCCGGTTATAGACGAAGAACATAGGGGGTTGTAGCCTCCTTCTAGTTGTATCCATAGAATTGGGGAGTTGGAGTTTCCCTCAAGTTGTAGCCTGAGAAACTAGGGGGTCGAAGCCTCCTTCCAGTTGTAGTTGGAGAATTGGAAGTTGGTGCTTCCTTGAATGTAATTCTTAACATATAAGAAAATCATTATGTGGTTTTCTCCCGCATTGGGTTTCCACATAAATATTGGTTTATTGTGCATTGTGTGGATGTGTTTGTTATTGTTTATTATGAACTAATGAAGGATAATGCTTATGATACAGTAAGATATTGATGATGAACATATAAACATGGTTTAATAAGTAAAATAATATACTTTGTGGTTTAAAGGATTAATAATTGGTATAATTTCTCATTACCAATTCACCCCCCTTCTTAGTAATCCAAAAGAGTATCTTATCATATGGCTAAGGATAAATCCATCTTTTCTTCTCTAAATGATTGTAACACTAAGGAAATATTTGTTGGTGATAATAAATCTCTTAGTGTTGTAGGGTTTGGAACAATTCTAGTAGATAATAGTCATTTCAATGTTGTATTATGTGTTCCAAGTCTTTCCTGCAACCTTCTATCAATGTATCAAATCACTCATTCAGGTGAAAGTAAAACCCTAGACTTTTCACCTCATCAAGTTGTAATCAAGGATCTAAATGATCCTAAGCATGTTCTTGCAACTGGAATTATTGATGAGATTACCAAGTTGTACAAGTTTGACAACTTTGGGTCATCATCTTTTCCATCAGTTTTTGTTTCTCATAGTGATGACTTGAGAAAACTTTGGCATGGGCAGTTTGGTCATATAAACCATCGCTCATTGTAGTAACTATGTAATTAATAGATGTTGACTATTTTTCATCTTGTTTTTTTGCAGAGATGGTCTGTGTGTCAGTTGTGTTCTCAACAAACAACATCGAGACAATTTTAACAAACATGTCTCGACCCTTTTACAGCTTATTCACAATGAATTGTGTGGTCCCCTTTCTTCTCCTTCTATTTTTTGGGTTCAAGTATTTCGTAACTTTCATTGATGGTGTCTCTAGACGCACTTGGGTTTACTTCTTAAAACTTAAGTGTTTTACAAGTTTTTGGCCTATAAGGCCCTTGTAAAAAAAAAATTGGACATCAAATTCAAAGGTTAAGAGAAGATAATGGAGGTGAATATGTGAACAACAATTTATAAGTTACTACACTGCATAGGACATCCAAATTCAACACATTATTCCAAATAAACCACATCAAAATGGTGTTGTTGAGAGAAAGAATCACACATTAAAAGAAATGGATAATTGTATGATCAAATCTAAGGGATTAAGTCTTAATTATTGGGAAGGATCCATTAACTATGTAAATTACATAGTAAATCACACTCCCACAAAGGCTCTAAAAAATCTAACACCAGAAGAAGCATGGAATAAAATTAAGCTAGATGTAAGTCACTTATATGTATTTGGTAGTGTATCATGGGCTCACATTCCTGATGAGAAAAGGAAAGATTTATGTAGTGTAGCATGGGCTCACGTTCCCGATGAGAAAAGGAAAGATTTATATCCTAAAAGTGAGAAGTGTATTTTTGTTGGATATTTTCAAGATGTCAAAGTTTATGGACTTCTTAAACCTGATTCTAATGAAATCATTATTAGAAGAGATGTTAAATTTGATGAAAATTTATTGGCCTATGAGCCTAATTCGAAATTTTTTCCTTCTTCGACCTATGAGCCATCCACGACATTTGTGCCATATTCTATTTCTATTCTAGTTTCTTCTTCTTCAAATGATGACAGTGAGGATGAAAATCCACCTCTACCTTCTCACCTTCCTCCAGATGATTCCATTGAACATGAACCTACACCATCACCACAACTTCCCAGATGGGTCCATTCAACTTGAGAAGCAGTTGGTGATCCTTCATATGAACATCATACATGTTCACAGTTCCAACGAACATCTTCTATTTTGGCTCATTTTCAGAGACTTGTGATCTAGAAAAAATTGCAGAATCTTTAGGTCATCCAGATTGGGACACAAAAATGAATGAAAAGTATGGTGAATTATACTTGGGATCATGTACCTCTTCTAAAAGGAAGAAAATTTGTGAGATGTAAATGGGTGTATAAAACTAAGTATGCATAATATGGAAGTGTTGAAATACATAAGGCTCAGTTAGTTTCCAAAGGATTCTCTTAAGTTGATGGCATAGACTACAATGAAACCTTTTCCCCTATAGCCAAAATGAATTCCATCTTCCTTGTTCTATCCCTTGTTTCCTCGCATACATCGGAGGTCCATCAAATGGATGTTAAATATGCTTTCTTGCATGGGTATTTGCAAGAATAAATGTACATGGAACAACCTCTTCGCTAGTCTAGATGACTCTAACCTTGTTTGTCGCCTTAAGAAATATCTTTGTGGTCTTAATCAAGACCCTCGATCTTGGTATGCCAAAATGGATAGATTTCTTCTTGACACCTGCTTTTCTAGATTCCATTATTATTCTAATGTCTATACCAAGAAAGTAGGAAGCCATCTCATAATCCTTGTTTTTTATGTTGATGAACTTATCCTCATTGGTAGTGACCCTAAACTTTTAAACCATGTGAATACTTAAGAAAAAATTTGAAATGAATGCTTAGGCTATTTTCATTACTTCCTTGGCCTCCAATTTTTTCAAACCAAGGAAGGAATATTTCTTTCTTCATCTAAGTATGCATGTGACCTTATTCAACAATTTCACACGGATGATTCTAAACCAACCCCTTCTCCCTTCTAGTCTAGATTCAAACTTGTTGTCACTTGTACTCCTCTTGAAGTTGATGCCACTTTCTACCATCAGTTAGTTGGTAGCCTCTTATATTTGACTCATACCCATCCTTATATGTCCTTTGTTGTTGGTTTTGTTTCTTAGTACATGTAAACACCACATGAAATCCATTGGAAAGAAATAAAAGGATACTTTGGTATCTCTGGAGTACAATTCAGTTTGAGACACATTACAACTCAGGGGGTACTCCTTCATTGGTTGGTTTCACTGATTTAAATTTTTCTAGCAACCCTGGTGATCATAATTCTATTGCAAGTTATGTTTTCAGTCGTGGTTCATGAGCTAACACTTGGGCTTGTAAGAAAAAACAAACTATTTCTCTTTCTTCAACAAAAGAAGAGTACAAAGAAGCAGTTAATACAATTTAGGAAGACTTGTGGCTTCGATAGATCCTTTCAAAGTTTGGATTCTAGCAGCAACATCCAACCACCCTCTGGTGTGACAATTAGAGTTCCATCAAGAAAACCAAAGATCCAGTTCAACATCAACACAAAGAAAACATCAAGCTACACATGCACTTCATTAGAAAACACATTCATGATTGAGTTATTGAAGTGCTCTTCTACCCTTTAGAATATAAAGTTGCAAACATTTTCACAAAGTCTCTTACAGAAGAAAATTTATCCAAACTTCAATCTATGTTAGGAGTTTAGGAAGTTGTCAGTAAGAGGGGATAGGCTCTAATACCTCATTCCTTCTCCTATTGTGTCACCTTTATAAATCCTTCAATCATATCCCAATTGTTTCTTAATGGGAGATGTTAGGATAATTAGACACTTGGTAGTTAGTTAATATCAACTTGGTCTAATGCATCATTATGTTAATGTGTGTTTCTTAGTGTGTTTCTTTAGTATGCATTAGTATTCATTTGCAGTTAGGAAATATGATGATCACAATATGTTCCCAACATAGAGTGATATAACAACTCATATTCTACTTGATCCTAGCATCTACATTGATCCATGATTAACACCTGATTGGTCCATGATCTCTATTTAAAGATCATGGAGGGTCATTTGTCAATGATCAATTGTGAGAAAATATCTTTTAAATCTCTTTGTAATATTTTCTTTTTCATTAATAAATTTCTCCTAGTGGCCACATTGGTTGGGGCCATGGATTATTCCCCATAGGGGTTTTACCACACAAAAAAATCAATGTGTTGATCTTTGATATGGTTGTAAGAGTGCTTACTGAAGGTGTTCATCCTTTACTATAATACTTGTGTTTTCGAACATGTGTGTCCCTTTGATCCTTTATAATATGAATTAACATGTGGATGAATTAGAACTAGCATATATGTTAGGGTTTTTTTCCTTTCATCTTGCATGATCAATATCCTTTTCCATTATCTCCTTAGGATACAATGCATCAGGTTGTGACACTAAACTTCCCTTCCATTTATTTGTGTCATAACTCGAATGGTAGAGGCTACTAATAATGGGCACCCCAGTTAGCACTTGTCTTGCCATTTTGGTGCCAATATTGAATTTCTTTATAGGCTCAATAGCCCTCTTATCCCCACCCTGAATTTGTGTTAAATCCGCATAACTTCTTCCCAACATTTTTCTAGCCATTCCTTATGGAAGTCCCGCATTTATGATTCAATTTTCATTGTTCCATTTCATACCGTAGGTTGCGCTTTTGAGCCCAATGCCAAAATAAGTTTTCCATTTTCTTCTTACTTTTTATGCATTCTCATCAACCTCTTTCATTTTCATCTATTGCTTCTACATTTTTAAACCCTATATCTAGAGGAAACATGTTGATGAGTGTTTATATCTTGCACATCCCTTTTTTTGCATCTTGTTTTGCATAGGTATGTGTTTTTCACTTGGAACATAGTTTATTTCCCTATGAGACTTATTTACTCCACTACATTATGACATTGTTTTATTCCTTTTCATGTTTTTCTAATAGAAAAAGACACAAAAAAATCAAATATTTCAAAAAAGAGAGAGTGAGGGGAGAATTAAGATCTTTACTTTTTACATGTGGTATTAGTTTCAGTTGTGTCACCCTTGAATAAAGGACCAAATTTTGAGTCTTTTTCTTGACAAGCTGGTTTTTAGTATTTCCTGGGGAGATAAGCCATGATTTTTGAGTTTTACTCCTCACATTGGTTACTCTTCCAATAACTATGGATAATATGTCAATGCATCCTACATTTCAAATTTATATCATTGTTCCTTCTTGCGTCAAATTCTACCCAAGTCACCATTATGTCATGCTTCTATTCAATATATGTATTTAGCATGTGTCGTACATTCCTCAAAATTATTGACCATCCATGTCGACCTTCCATGTTGTCAAGTTGTTCCCAGTTGCATCATTATCAGTGTTCTTTACTCGTTCTAGTGTGAAACTCCCTCACTAACTTTTAATTAACAGGTCATCTCTTTTCGAATACAACACATTACTATGAGATATTGACCTATATTTGATAACACCTTCGACTTACTTAGATCATTGTTAGGTTACCATGTTCTCATTATATGACATTTTATTTATGGTTGTTGACTGAGTGGTTTCTCATTTGTTCAATGACAAGACCATTATTCAGGTATTGGGATTCATGTTGTACCTTGGTTTCCATTTTTATCATTGGTTCAATTCCTCACCTCTATCAACATATTTCATTATGATTTGTTTCTTAGAGGGTCCTTTTCATGCATTATTTTCCTTTGTTGCATGTGAGAGACATAATCAATGGTGTGTTATTAAACCCACAGTACAACACCTTCAAATCATATTCATAATGTTTTCTCTTGTTGGATAATGGGGGATTCCTTAATTTCTTCCTTCTAGTAGATCTCTTCCCATTGACAACGAATCATTTTCTCTAGGAACGAGATCTAGAGATTTTATAGTACCTTGGGGATTGAAATCATCACAAGTAAGTTCCCTCAATATTTATAGTGGGAATGTATCAATCTCCTATCATTGATAGATTCTACACGTATTCAATGATAGCACATCTATTTGCAGTTTCTAAGATTTGTGAGGCACCTTGATGTGCATTATTGTTATCAGTGGGTTGTTTCACATGTATTAATGATATACATTAATGACATGTATTAATGATATACATTAATGACATGTACTCAAACAATTTCTCCCATGTTCAACTTTGACTCATTTATTCACAGGGTGTATATTTTTACCTTTGGTAGATTTGAATTGAAGACCTTGGGTTGTAGTAGCATTTCCTCTTTATTCTAATTCATGTGTTGCATAGAAAATACCACCTACATATATGACATTGGTCCTTTTGGAGAACTAGTTTTTACACCTTACAATTCCAATTTGTATCTTGATGTAGATTGAGACATAGATCCACTTTGTATTTTCGTGTGGCTATGATCTGTATTTGACATGGATCCATCGTGTACCTTATTCATGGTCATGATTTCTACATTTATTTACTTCATGGATCCATAGTGTGCTTGATTTTGTGGCCATTCTTCTTCCCACTTGAGCATGATTATGGCCACCTCATGGAAGAGAGTCATTTGACACTTTGGTTTCTATTGTAGGTACTTTTCCAATACAAACTTTTTCAAACTCCACTTGGTCCCACTTGGAATATTCCTTCATTTTTTATAATGTATTTCATCCATCATATTCCCTTCTAACTTCATACATTAGGGGGCATATGTTATAGCATTATTTGACACCATCATGTCTCTAATTCCCATACGACCTTCATATTAATCCCTTGTAGTAATTTATCATTCTAAAGCATGATTAAAAAGCATATTTTTCCATTCACACACTCTTTTCCCTTGATAAAGGTGTGTATACATGTTCCTTGTCTTCACAAAGGTGTGAGTGCCTTGAAAAGTGGGCAAAAGAATAACAAATTATTGAAAATCACATACTCTTGAGCAAGTTTTACAGGATCCATACACTTCCACCTCCCTAAAACCCATTACCAACTACCTCAACCAATTCAAAAAACTATAAAAAATGAGGCCTAATGTTGGATAAGGGGCAACACTACCATATTGTCACCCTTATGCTGGAGCAGTCATAGGTCACTGCAAATCTAAAATTTTATGACCTTCTTGTCCCATAAACCTTATTTTTTGAGTTGTGTCTTCTACCTTTCGGATTTTAGGTTGAAACTTCTTATTTTACTCAATCATTTTCTTGGTAAAGGATTTGGAGTCTAGAATTTTTCCTAAGTGACCCAAGATTAGAGGAACCTAGACAATGGTTACAAAAGGTTCCAACAAAAGAATATCAAGTAAAATTTTAATCTATTTTTATCAATGATAAAATGAAGATGTCACTTCTCCCCCTCCCTCGAAAATTCTTATTGACCTCAATTTGTGTTTGTATGTGTGAATTAGCTTGCCTAATAAGTTAGTTAAAGTTAGTTATGTTTGTACTTTCTTTCTGTATAACCAATTACATTGTGAAAGGTTGATGTTTCTTTGTGTGTAGGTCTTAAAGTTTGGATTGCATTCGTGACAATCATAGTAGGATCAACATACAAGATACATCTCAAGGTAACCATTGGAACGAGGTACTTGATTCCTTCAACCAAAAATTATTTATTGCAAGTATTTAAAGTTTGACTTTGGGAAAATAAGTTTGTTACTCTTTGCATTGCTCTGTAATAATTTGACCCTAGCTATTAGGATCTTTTTATCCAAAACAATAACCAATAGTGGGTGATAGATGGTGAGATACACTTAGTGGGTGAGATTTCTAAAATGGAGATAAATATTGGATGGTCTCTAGTGATGAAAAATTAGATCTCTCCACACCCTTTAAAAATACCTTTGATATAATTAAAGAATTAATTATGCTTCAAGATCATGAATACATAGATTGTTTGTATTAATTCTTATGTATCCAAAAGAATAAAAACTAATCTATAATGTAGATGAATGCATGCTCAAATGCTATATTTTTAAAATTGAATTACCTTAGGAAACATTTTTTTCGAATAACTATTTATAAACAATTTTTGGCATCTATATAACTGAACTAAAATCAACTTAAATTGGAATATTAACCCTAGATTTATCAAGCACTAAGAAGGTTCAAATCCTTGAGGTGTAAAACTTTTCAATGGTGTATAAATACATGAAAAATAATGGGAGTGGAGAATCCACAAGTTTTCTCACCATTAAAATGGTTTGTTCCTTCAAAGATTTGATCCCTCTCAACACTTGATAAATCTAGAGTTAAGATGAATATACACTAGTTTATATGATAAAATCCAATGTAACCTAAGCATTACACTTCAACATTCATGACAATATCCCTACACTAAGATGTATAATGCACCTATTAATGCATCAACTAAAGACATGGTATTTGTGTATTAACGAGTACTTCGAGAAAATGATTTTAAAATAAATAATTCTTTCCCAAATATATATGTAAAGAAAAGTTTGGTCAATGATGTGTATTCATGATTAAAAATACTTTTTTGAATGCTCAAATGTTTTTATTTATGGTATGTATTGTTTTTATGTTGTTAGATAAGATTATGATGTATAAATCAATTAGGTAGGCTTTCCCTCTAGCACCATATCTTTATATTCTTGTTGCAGATGTTTTGAGTTATTTGTTTGAGGTTGTCAAGGTATAGGGTTAAATTAGAGGAATTTCAATTACGTGGAAAGGGGAGCTGATTAATAACCACTTTGTAGATGATTCATTGTTTTACATTTAACCTTACATTCAACTTTCTCGGGGTTCATTTGAAAAATCTATGAATTGTTTGAAATTTTTATGCAATGAATTTGGGGTGGTCATGAAAGATAACAAGACTAATTATTGGTTGATTGGTGTGGAGGATAAACTTCATTCAATTTATCATTCTTAAATGAAATAAATGGATGGACAAATTATGCACTACTTGGGTATTCCATTTGATATCAACCTTTCCCCATTAGATGTTGGAATAGTATTTTGAAAATATTAAGAGAAAAATCCAATGTTGGTGGTATATAGATCTTCCACCTATAGGACATATGATGGATTTTAGAAATAGGACATATGATGTCTTTTAGAAATATTATGGTAAGAATTATATATATATATAACAAGTTATTAAAACAAGAAAAGTGGATATTGGAAGGAAACTAAGAGGAAACAAAATATAGATATATATATTTTGTTTCCTCCTAGTTTCCTTCCAATGTTCACTTTTCTTGTTTTGAAGAACCTGTTAAGAGGGTTACTTTGGTATAATTTTAGTAGTTCTCAATCATTTGCAATAACCCCCATGAAATATTTGTAGCCTTCCCAAGGATAAAGGAGGGATCATCCTTATTAACATTAAATTGAAAGGAGCAATGTTATCAACCAATGGATTATGGATTGTTGTTTTGAGATGAGTGTTGGAAATGTTTGTTGTAGTGTATAAGAACTTATATAATAAGCATTGTAATAGTTAAGGGTAAAGGGGGGCAGTTTATTATTACTGGTATCCTTTCTACTACTCGGGATTTTAGTATTGTTGGCTCCCTTGTGATGCATGGAATGTGGGAGGTTTGGAAGAGAATTGCATCAACTTTCAACCGACAATGGATATTTGCAGGAGAGGATTTGATTTGGCTCACAATTAAATTTGGATGATGAATGATCAATTTTCTAGTTTGGTACTCTCCTTGAGACTCCTCCCAAATATTCCAATAAAGAAAGAGATTTCTAAATGTGAATATCTATGGGAGGTGTAATCCATAATTTGGAAGAGTTAGTGAGATATGTCATGGGATTTTGATCCATTATTCTCAGATTAAGTTCCAAATCAAGAGATTGAAGTGCTAGTCTTCGAAAATGAGCTATATAATTTCAATCCATGTAGAACATGCCCCATTAAAAGAGAGTGGTTATGGATATATAGTAAACCCATATGGATTTACAATGCCCATAGGTTCTACCAATTCCTTAGCCTCCCTTTCTCTTTTATGGAGAAAGTAAATGAGTGTTGTAATTTATCACACATGTAGAGTCTAAAATGAGTGATTCACATACATACAATGTGGTCCAATAGACTTTTCTTCAAGTTGAGAGTCTTTGATTAGCTTAATATCTATTAGGGACTACTCACCAAGACGTGACTCTTGTGGTTGGGTTTAACAGATGCATTGTATGTATAATAGGATCAACTAGAGACAATGCATCACTTATTTTGGAGCTATATGGTTAACTAAGAATGTTGATATTATGTATTGAATACCTCACCATTTATCTTCCTCAACTAAGTTCATTGAAAATTTGTTTTATTAAGGTGTGATGAATTTATTGTATCATTATCTTTCATGAGAGTTTGGAAATCTGTAACAATTATGGTGTTGCAAATTTTATAGAATATTCAACCATGTAATAGTATCTTCAATAAATATGCATTCTCTTTTAATGCTTTCAATTTTTTATTATATGATATTAAAATCTTTAACACGATGCTCTTACCTAATATGCAACAATTTTTAGTTGAATCACGTTCTAATATAAAGTTTAAAAGTGTAATACATTCAAGTTCTTCAATACAAGTAACATATTTAAAAAAATAAAAGATATTCAAGTATGTCATTCTTTTTACTAAATAACATATTAATTAAATTTTAAACTATAAAATCTTAAATTAGTCGTTCAAACTATATAATCTTTGTCCAATATCAATTTAATGGTATTTTTGATGTAATTGTATTATATTTATACATAATATGATAAGACAATGTGTAGTTGAAGCGTGTTTTAATATAAACTTGAAAAGTGTACTACATTCAAGTTATACTTTATTAGATAAGAAAGACCATTAATGTAGTAAATCTACAAGTTTGATTACATATCTTTCTCATTTACACTCCCACTATTGACTGAAAACCATTAATATCAAAGAGAAGTTTTACTATTAACATAGAAACAAGTTGACAAAGTAATACCATAACACAAAAATAAAACAATTCATATAGAGACATTTTCTACCCTAGAAACCCAAATGTAGAAACCAACATTCAATGGTTGCTCAGTCTATTTTGATAATCTCTAGTTACAATGAATCTCATGGCTCTATGTATTTTCAAGAATTTTCATAGTTCCTTCTCATTTACATTCTCTCCTCCTAGCCAAAATACCCTTTGAGAGTGAAAGTACAAGAAGGAATAGGGAGAGATAGGGGTAATGGGAATTCCAAGGGACTGACCTTTCAATTCCCATTCTTCTCTCCCTTCTCCTCTCCTATTCTATTTTTTTTTATTTTAATTAATTCATGTTTTCTTTGTGTTTGTCTTATTCCACTTTAATTTGCATTGTCTTTTACATAGTTACTAACCTTTATTAATTGTTGAATTTCATTATATACCAAGGCTTACAATCATTTCTTTGTGTTCAAATCCATTTTGTATCAAATACTAATGGATCATAGTGTCTGAATACTCTTCTCAATGTTTCTAAAAAACATTTGGCTAGTACTTACACTTATGATCTGGATTTTATGAGAAGAACGAAATGACTACAGATTATTAACAGGTGCTTAACACAAAATAACAAAGATACAGTAAAAATGTTTTTCTATTCAATAAGGAAATAGGTTGAAACTGTAAAATGCAGTGGAAAACAAGCTTGTTGGAATGGTGGTGGCTTATCTTTTAGAAGAGATGTGACGGTTGTGCTCATTCACAAGAAGATGATTACAATGAGGCTTTGAAATCCTTTTTACAATAAACAGGAATGCCAAAAACCCTAGACATCCAAAAACCTAACCCTAGGAGATGAAGCACCAAAAGTCATGTGGGCCTCGTTTGGGTAAGTTAGTACATCAACTTCTTGAACTCGTAACTTTTGCATACGATCTCTGTTTTAGGCGCATGATAACCCGTAAGAAAGGTATCATCGAGGAGATTCATTTTGGGGGAACCATGGAAGGAACTTCCATGTTTCTCCTCATTTTCCCAAAAAAAATTCCTTTAGGGCCTCAACGGCTCCAGAAGTTTGAGGACCCGAAAAACTACTAAAAATAGTAAATTACCAAAATTGCTAGAAAACTGTTTTGAGCCAGTTGGAAAAGGTGGGTGGCCACTGATATCCACATGGATCAATCCTCCCTCCTTAGGAATAAATGGTCTCCATTGTGTTGATTTCCCCCATCAGATGAGGAAAATTATGTTTAATTTGGCCCCGGGTGAGCCACTTTCCTTGGTGCAAGAACTACCCTGCTTTGACGACTCGATAAAGTTGGATCCTTTGTTGTCGAGTTCCCTTGATTTGTGTGTACACAATCTAATCATTGGATGCCCATTGTATGCAATCGAGTTTGATCTCTATTGGTGTCAGATGTTCTGCTACTTCTGAGGTGTCCAATAATTGTGGGAAATAAGGGCGAAGGAGATCCACGTTGAACATTGGGTGTAGGCCAAGGAAAGGAGGAATGTTGAGCTCAAAATCATTATCCCCCACAGCCTTGTTGATGGTGTACGACTCATAATGGAGTGTGTGAAGCTTCAGATGGGGTCCTTTAAGGCGTTCTTTTTGAAAGTGAAACCAAACTTTGTCGCCCCCCTGAAACTTATGTGGCACCTGATGTTGATCATGGCACTACTTGTACTTGTCATTGGACTTCTATAAGATATCTTGAACCTGTTGGTGGATGTGCTGGACCCCCTCAATGAACCGGGTGGCTTTGTCAGCTTCAGTTGGAGCAGGAGATGAGTCGGTCGAGGTGATCGTAAGGGGAAGTGCAACATCTATGGGACCCAATGGTTGGAATCCCAACCCCACCTGAAAGGGGTTGTGGCCGGTTGAGCTATGCAGGGCTTGTTTGTAGCTATGTTGGACATAGAGAAGGCTCTCATCCCATGTGCGAGGGTTATTGGAATTATACATGCGAAGGATATGCACAATCATTCGATTTACGAACTTAGTTGGCCATCTATCTGGGGGTGGAAGGCCATGGATTTGGTGAGTTTGGTGTCCAGCAGTGACCAGAGGCTTGACCAGAATGTGATGAGAAATCGACTATCCCAATCTGAGACAATGGTTTGTGGGATTCCAAAATATGTACCTAGACTCGTTCAAATAAGAGCTTGGCAGTGGCCTCTGTTGTGATTTTGTTCTTGCAGGAAACCAGAATTGCCATCTTAGAAAAGTGATCAACAACCACAAAAACACAGTCATTTCCCTGCTTGGTGGAAGAAAGGCCTAATATGTAGTCTGTTGAGATGGATTCCCATGGCCTGTCAGGAGTAGGAAGAGGGGTGTACAAGACCTTTTCTTAGTGGTCGGTTTGGCAATAGCATAGGTAGTGCAGGACCTGATATACTTGATGACCTCCTGTCGAAGTTTCGTCCAACAGAAAAAATTTTGTAGCATCGCCACTGTCTTTTCGACACCAAAGTGTCTTTCCACCTAACTGTAGTGGGCTTCCTAGATCATCTTCGCTCGCTCACTTGATGGAACAAAGATATGGCCCAGACGATAGAACAACCCATCCTGAAGATGGAAATTATCGATAACTACGTTTGCACCAAACATTTGGTAGGTGGTGGTGAAGTTTGGGTATGTCTCATAGAGTTGGGGCCATCCAGAGGTCTCATGGCCGCAAGAGTCTATCATCGTGGTGAGTGCCGTGATTGGTGGTTTGCAGAGGCAATCAACAACATGATTGGTACTTCCTGTTTTATACTTGATGTTGAGGTGGAATAGCTGCAAGTATGTGGACCACTTTTGATGGCGGTCATTTTGAAATTTTCCTTGTGTCTGCATGAATTGCAATGGCTTATGATCAATGTGGATGACTATCTCCTTCCCAAGAATGTAATGAATCCACTAGTGACAGGATTTCACAATGGAGTACATTTCTTTGTCATAAGTAGGGTACTTACGGACAACATCCGATAGTGTCTCACTATGATAGGCCACAGGGTGGTCGTGTTGAGTGAGAATGACACCCACAACATAGTCTGAAGCATCTGTATCGATCTGAAAGGGTTATTGCAGGTCTTCTAGTGAAAGTAATGAGGATGAGCACAAGCATTGCTTCAAATCATCGAACGCTTGTTGTTGGGAACTACCCCACACAAATTTCACCTTACCACCACCCCTGGTTATTCGGCTGAGGTCCCATGCAATATGGGAGAATCCCAACACGAACCTGTGGTAGAAATTGGCAAGGACCAAGAATCTCTGAAGCTCAGTGAGTTTGGTTGGGGCCAGCCAGTCATAGATGACTTGGATCTTGGTTGGATCCAAATGTATGCCATGTTTATCAACGATGTACGCCATGTCGAAGGAGCATTTTTCCAAGTTGGTGTATAGCTTGTCCTGCCGCAAGGTGTGCAAAACCTGTTGAATATGCTGCAAGTGTTCAACCCAAGTCTTGTTGTAAATGAGAATGTAATCCATATACACCACTGCAAAAGTATTGGTGAATGGTCACAAGATATCATCCATCATCCTCATGAAAGTGGTTGGAGCATTTATCAAACCAAAGGGCATGAAAAACCATTCAAAAAGGCCTTCCTTTGACTTGAAGGCGGTCTTCCATACATATGTATGTTCTATTGGGACTTGGTGGTAGCCAGACTTCAGATCAATCTTACTGAAGCATTTGTCCCTCATGAGTTGATCAAGGAGGTCATTGATTCGGGGAATCGGGTACCAGTTTCTGACTGTGACTTTATTCAGGTCCCGATAATCAATGCAGAGTCACCAGGTTCCATGTTTATTCTATACCAGCATGATTCGACTCCCACAAGGTGATGAGATGGGATGGATGTGCCCCTTGTGGATTAGTTCTTGGATTTGTTGCTTGATCTCCTCATTCTCTAACAGAGAGCGGCGATAGATTGGCCCATTGGGCAGCGATGCGGTGGGGGTCATATAGATGGGGTGCTTGACTTGGCAGTGCAGAGATACCCCGATAGGTGAGGAGAAGATATCTGATTATTCTTCCACGACCTTATCTACTTTCTTATGCTATGTGGATAGGTCGGCCGCAAAGACCCTAGATGTGGCTGTGATATTTCGCTCATTCTGAGAGCGAATCAGGAAGAAGACAAAATTCCCCATCTGAGAGATGACCTTCCTACATTGCTTAGCAGAGATCAAGGAAATAGCTCTAGGTGGGACTGCCTCAGGTATCCTGTACAATTTCCTATTCAAAGTAATAATAACACTACGAGGCCTAGACTCATATACAACATGACTTTTCCATAAATAAGGTTGTCCCAAAAGAACATACAAACTTCGAGAGGAGAAAAATCACACAATACCTCGTCTTTGAAGGGCTTGATTTCGTATGACAGTCGACACTATTGGCTGACACGGAGATTTCTTCCTTGGCAGACCATCCAATGGTGTAGGGTTGTGGGTGAAATGTTGTTGACAGGGCCAACCGCTTGACGACCTCTGCTAATATGAGGTTCTTCTGGCTACCGCTATCAACGATGAAGTGCAGCGGGGTGCCTTTTACCCACATCTATGAATGGAAGAGGTGCTCTCCTTATTCTATCTTATCTGGTTCACCAGGTTGGAGCTTGGTGGTAGCAACGGTGGCACTGGTTCTGCATCAATGATCCATCTTCCCCTTTCTGGTTCTGACTCGGAGTGAGAACTCACATCTGATTCAGAGGCTTTCACTTCGGCCACTAGCGACTTCTTTGAGCAGCAGTCAGCAGTGTTATGCCAAGGGATCTTATGGAAGTCGCACCACTTCCCAGTGTCTTTCTTTATCTTTTTGGTGTCCTTCTTTGCTTGCGTCTTGGACTGGTTGTCCTGATACTTTCCATCTTTTCTCTGTCCTTTGTTCTGTGGGTTGGGGCCACCCTTTATTGGATTTTTTTGTGAGGGGTTCCCAGGCCCAAATTGTCATGTCTTTTGCTTGAGCTTCTTCTCGATTTTGACGGCATATCGGTAGGCCGTGCCCAAGGATGAGATGTCCAAAAAATCAATTTCAGTCTGAGTGTATCTATGTAGAGAATCGCGATACTTGAGCACCATATGTCACTCTGAATCTTTGATACCCATCTTGGTGCGCCAGGTATGGAAGATATTTGTGAAATCTGGCATTGCTTGATCTCTTTCTTGCTGCAATGTGGTCCATTTGGTATACAAGTCATCATAACTTCCGACAGGGTAGTATTGTTCCTTAATAGTTTCCCTAAAGGATTCCCTGGTGGTCATGACTATAAATAATGATGGTTCCTCTGTTTCCTTTTGTTCGCAGAAAGTTTCCCACCAATATTTGACATGGGGAACGACTTTGAGGAGCGCAAAAGTAATATTTTCTCTATTTGAAAAGTTATGGACAGAAAAATACCCTTCTAGTAGATTCAACCACTTTCCTACAACATCTGCGTCTATCTGACCTTCAAATATAGGAATATCGAATTTTATTTGTACCTTGAAGGGGGCTGCGCCACCGCTCGAAGAATATGTGTCGCATGTTGGTAGTCGTCGAAGGATTTGCACGAAACTATCCAGCATCTCGTTCCTCTATTGCGTGAGGGATTACTCAAGAAACATTTTGAAAGGATCTCATGTCCCATCATCTTTATTTTCTCTTGCCATGAGAGGTCGCTTGGGCGTGCAAGATCTTTTGTCCTCAATAGAAACAATCTCAATACCCAAGTCTTTGTACTCCAACCTCATTGGGGACATGCATTAAGACGACAAGGAGAAGACCGCTCTGATACCACTGATCCAGATTTTATGAGAAGAACGAAATGACTATAGATTATTAATAGGTGATTAACACAAAATAACAGAGATGTAGTAAAACTGGTTTTCTATTCAATAAGGAAATAAGCTGAAACTATAAAATGCAGTGGAAAACAAGCTTGTTAGAATGGTGGCGGCTTATCTCTGAGAAGAGATGTGACAGCTACGCTCATTCGCAAGAAGATGATTACAATGAGGCTCTAAAGGCCTTTTTACAATAAACAGGAATGCCAAAAACCCTAGACATCCAAAAACCTAACCCTAGGAGATGAAGCGCCAAAAGTCATGTGGGCCCCATTTGGGTAAGTTAGTACATCAACTTCCTGGGGTCGTAACTTTTGCATATGATCTCCGTTTTAGGCACATGATAGCCTATTGCAAAGGTATCGTCGAGGAGATTCATTTTGGGAGAAACATCAAAGGAACTTCTATGTTTCTTCCCGTTTTCCCCAAAAAACGTCGTTTAGGGCCTCTAAACGGCTTTGAAAGTTTTAGGACCCGAAAAACTGCTAAAAATAGTAAATTACCATAATTGCCAGAAAAATTTTTTGAGCTAGTTGGAAAAGGTGGGTGTCCACCAATATCCACATGGATCAACTTAAGAATAAAAAATGTGGCAATTTTCATAGTTATCTATAAGAAAACAATGTTCATTTGGGGAAAGTATGTCTTAGACACATTAATGACAACATGGGAGACAAATGAATAGGATAAAGAGACCTTTCAACTAGTACTATTATTGAAAAATTACTTTGATAAAGCTTATGACACGATGGATTGGTCATTCCTCATGGATATTCTTTCTTGGTCAAATTTTGGTCAATGATTTGTATTCATGATTAAAGATCCTTTTTTGAATGATTATATTATTTTATTTATGTTATTGTTGGAATAGTGAGAGGGGGGGTGAGTAGTATTCAACAGTTTAACATTAGCATTTAATGTATCATCGGTAGTATAAATCAACCATGAACATAAGAAACCATAAATACATATTACACCGAAATTTTACATGGAAACCCAATGTGGGAGAAACCCACATAATTATTTTCTTATATGTTAGAAGAAATACGTTCATAGGAAGCACCAACTTCCTTATTTTATAGCTACAATTGGAAGGAGGCTCCAACCTGAAGGAATATACAACTCCCCAATTCTCCGACACCAACCAGAAGGAGGATACAACCCCCTTTCCTTTCCCTATCCAACCACCTAGAAATATAAATGTAGACAACCTGTCACTACCACTGAATCAATCAAGTTGTTACTGATATGTCACTTCCACTGCCACAACCTATCATTGTTTCTATACTTCATTAATTGTTAGCACTCAAACCCTTATGCCTCAAAACCTCATAATAAAATCCACAAGTATGTCTTCCAAATAAAATGCTCATGAAATACTAAGACATTTATGTTCTATACTACTGCAGAATATAGACCCTAACAGACATAGTAAACCATACCTCTCAAAATGTAGTTGACCTGATAGATTTTATCTTCTGAACTTCATTTTTATCAACATATACATGCCCTATGCTACGTAAACTCACAGATGTCCATGCTCTATCCCACTGAGGCTCACAGATGTTTGTGCCCTAATTCCTCTGAAACTCACGTATTTATTTGCTTCTATGTGTGTCCAAATTTTCTTTCACTAAACCCTGCATATGTCTACTCTTCTCTAAGTCTGAAACTTGTGGTATTCTACACTCTTCCTTCACTGCAACTCGCAGATAACCTCAAGAAAACCCTAGAACAATAAGCTCAACTTCATCCCTTCGGCTCCTCCAACTTCTCTCTTCACTAAACTTCGTTGCCTCATACTCACTACTTCAGATCTGTCAATTATATCTGCCCATAACACTTTACAACATAGTTATTCAATGTGATCAATTGGTTTTAATAAGAGTCTCTTGAAGTCCTATTTATACTTTCCAAGTGACTTCATTTAGGGGATAGCTTGTAACTGTTTTACCCCTTTTCCTTATTTTAGGGCTAACCCACACTCTCTTGTTACAACCACTTTACCCTTAATTAAATTATTTTTGCAATTACTTTACCCTTAATGAATGACATGTAACTTCATGTTGACCTTCTAGGGGCTTCTAGATCATTCTTCGGGGACCTCCAACTTCACAAGGACATAACTCTTCAACTGTGAGGAACCACGTGGTGTACCACATATCATCGAAAATGGCATGATAAGCATTGTCCATCCATGAATGATTTACCTGCATTTACACTATCCTTCATGTCCTTTTTCCTCTGTCAAATGTGGGTTTCATAACCATACCTTTAGGGCTTCCTGACTTCTTCAAGGGTTGACATCAATGACAACCAATATTTCAATAGTTATGGAGTGTTGTTATATAATATTATGATGTATAAATCAATTAGGCATGGTTTCTCTTTAGCATCATATCTTTATGTTCTTGTTATAAATGTTTTGAGTTACTTGTTTGAGGTTTCCAAGGTTTAGGGTCAAATTAGAGGCATTTCAATTACATGGAAAGGGGAATTGATTAATAACCACTTTGTAGATAACTCCTTGTTTTACATTTAACCTTACATTTCACTTTCTCATGGCCCATATGAAAAATCTATGGATTATTTGTAAGTTTTATGCAATGCATTTGGGTGGTCATGAGGGATGACAAGAATAATTATTGGTTGATTGGTTTGGAGGATAAACTTATTTCAATTTCTTATTATTGAAGGAAAATAAGGGATGGACAAATTATACACTACTTGGGTATTCCATTTGATATCAACCTTTACCCATCAGATATGCTGGAATAATATTTTGAAAAGATTAAGAGAAAAAAAAAAGGTTGGTGGTACATAGATCTTCCACTTATAGGAAAGATGAAGGTTCTTAGAAATATTATGGTAGGTCATTCATATCTATTATGTTTCCTCCTAGTTTCCCTCCAATGTCCACTTTTCTTGTTTGAACAACTTGTTAAGAGGGTTACTTTTGTCTAAGTTTAGTAGTTCTCAATCATTTGCACTAACCCCATGAAATATTTGTATCCTTCCCAAGGATAAAGGAGGGATCATCCTTATTAATGTTAAATTGAAATAAAAAATGTTATCAACCAATGGATTATGTATTTCTTATTTTGAGATAAGGCTCAGAAATGTTTGTTGTAGTTTATAAGAAATTATATAACAAGCATTGCAATAGTTAACGGTGATGGGGGTGGGGGTTCTTATTAGTGATATCCTTTCTAATCCTCTATATTTTAATGTTTTTTGATCCCTTGTGATGCATGGAACATGGGAGGCTTGGAAGAGAGTTGCATCAACTTTCAACTGGTAGTGGATTGTTGCAAGAGAGGATTTGATTCATCTCAACATTAGATTTGGACGATGAATGATATATTTTATAGTTTGGTACTCTTGTTGAGATTCCTCCCAAATATGCTAATGAAGAAAGAGATTTTAAATTTGAATATCTATGGGAGGTGTAATCTGGAAGTTGGAAGAGTTAATGAGATATGTCAATGGAGTTTAGTCTATAATGCTCAAATTAGGTTCCAAATCAAGAGCTTGATGTGTTAGTCTTAGAAGATGAGTTGTATAAGTTTAATCCACTTATAAATTTCCCCATCCAAAGAGAGTTGTTATGGATATATAGTAAACCTTTATGGGTTTACAATTCCCATAGGTTGTACCAATGCCTTAACCTCCCTTTCTCTATTATGGAGAAAGTAAATTAGTGTTGTAATTTTTCATATGTAGAGGATAAAATGGGAGAATCACCTACACAAAATGTAAGTTAAGAACCTTTGCTTCGATCAAGATCTTTTAGGGACTATTCACTAAGGTGTAAGTCTTGTTTTTGGGTTTAATATATGCATTACATGTACAATGGGGTCAACTAGAGACAACACATCACTTATTTTGGAGCTACATGGTTAGATAAGAATGTTGAGATTATATATTGAATTTTTGGATTACTGAGAGGGGGGTGAATCATTAATAGACAAATTTAATCCTTTTTAACCATAAAATGCAAGTGTTACATCAATGTATCATTATCATCCAATAGTTTCAGAGTAAATAAAAAATGAACAAATGAGCAATCATACACATACATAGTACACTAGTGTTTTTATGTGGAAACCCAAAGTGAGAGAAAACCACGTAATGTTTTTTCTTATATGTCTTTAAGAATTACATTCATTGGAAGCACCAACTTCCTTTGTTTTCCAGCTGCAACTCAAAGGAGGTTCCAACCCCTAGTTTCTTAGGATACAACCTGAGGGAAGCTCCAACTCCTGAATTCTCTGGCTACAACCCCCTATGTTATTTGGCCTCCTGAATTCTCTGGCTACAACCCCCTATGTTATTTGGCTACAATCGGAAGGTGGCTACAACCACCTGTCCTTGCCCCGTCCAACCGCCATGAAATATAAGTAGAATGATGGAACGATTGTCACACTATCACTGTGATATATACTGTTGTAAATCTGTACCAATCAACCTGCACCAAACAACCTATAACAGCCTGTACCAATAACTTGTGCCAACATGTACCATACATAAACCTGTACCTCAACCTGTACCATAAACAAATGCATCAACCATGCACCAAACCTGTAAAAATAACTTGTCACAATAACATGTCCAAACAACCTATCACAACAACCCGTCTCATCAATCTTATCAACCAAATCAAATATACTCACCAAGATCAATCACCAAGACAACTCTCAACCATATGCACAATATCACCAATATGTGCATCAACCAAGCATAACACAACAACTCATAATTTTCACCAAGATCAATATGTGCTTCTAATAATATATCAAGAAAAGTATGCTACATCATCCATAAACCATGTGTCAACAATACTACTAACAAGTGCCTCCAACCATGTACCAAGTATGTACCAATCATGCATCAACTACGCATCAAGTATGACTCATCAATATGTACCAACATCATCAACTATACACCTCATGTATGTGTCAACTCATCAATTACTTGTCTCAACCATGTACCCAACATGTACCTTGACCAAAAGCCCTCATCAATTTCATTATCCAAATCTGATTTGTAACTCTGTAATAGACCTGGTGTATATGATCACATACCTGCAAACCTTCTTTAACTTTAACAACAAGAGACTATCATTTTCATCAAACTTTAATTTAGTCTCACATGACTAATTTTGGATTAGTCAACCACCCTAACTTGAAATAATCATAACTATGTACCTGTAATGAAAAAATATCTGAAAATAGTACACAATGTTCTTCAATGTTTTTTATGCAATTCCTCTAGTTTTCACTGCTTGGAACCTCTCAGAAAAGGAGTTATAGAAAAAATGGCATACCTTGTTGAATTTTGGCTTATTCTAGAGAGCGAACTTGTAGAGCGTGCCCCACACGAAATATTTATTGTATGGATCTGAAAATGGTACATAGAATACTACAAAATGTACTCTAACCAATACATTTGGTCTTACTAAATTTGGATGTGTTATGAAGAAGGTATGACATTTTTACCTGAAACACCTGTTTTAGACTAGTTTTGGGACTAGCAACAAACCTTATTTTCCACGGAGTGTAATTCCAAAAATACAATGACCCACAAGATGAAATTTTTATCACATCTACTTGGATATGTTTCCTCAACGACCTCCAGATTTCGCGGTATGAATTCTTCTAGATTTTATTTTTTTGCGAAAATGGTGAGATGACCAGTAAATAACATACCTTAGAAAACATCATCAAAATAATTTATCCTCCCTTAAATTTCGATCTTATTTACTTCACCTTCCCTCTGAAATTCGCCTTAGATATCCTTTGGTTACCTCAGTCACTTATAGATATTCAATATGATCAAGTGTGATTAAATGAGGGACCATGGCCTCTTATTTATACTTTTATGTAGCTTCCTCAAGGGGTTACCTTCTAACCATCTTAAACCACTTTCCTTATTTTAGGGCTAACCCACTTCTAACCACTTGTCCACTTAGTAATTTCTCCATTAACTTTATTATTTAAATAATTTCTTTTGTATCCACTTTGACTCATCACTTCACTCTATTATTTAAATAATTTCTTCTTTGCAACCATTAAACCACTTTCCTTATTTTAGGGCTAACCCACTTCTAACCACTTGTCCACTTAGTAATTTCTTCAGTAACTTTATTATTTAAATAATTTCTTTTGTATCCACTTTGACTTGTAGTACACTCATTACTTCACTTTATTATTTAAATAATTTCTTCTTTGCAACCACTTTGACTACTTTGAACTTTTGGGGCTTCTAGATGACTCGTGAGGGTTTTCCAACTTCACATGACCATAACTCTATAACTATGAGGAGTTATGTGACGTTCCACATACAACCGGAAATGGAATGACATGTACTATCCATCTAGAATAGTCTTACCTTCAAATATATTAAAACTCATACCCTTTATACATCAAACAAACTTGGGTCCATTACCCAAACCTTGTGCTGCCAAAATTTGCTACGAAACTTTCTTCAAGGATTGACATCAATGACAACCAACCCAATTAATCAACATAAATACCTAGCCATTTTCGTCCTCAACTAAGTTCATTGAAATGTTGTTTTATTAAGGGGTGATGAATTTCTTGTATCATTATCTTTCATAAGAATTTGGAGATGTGTGATAATTATGGTGTTGCAAATTTTATAGAAACTTCAACCATGTAATATTGTATTCAATAATAATAATAATAATAATAATCTATTTTTAAGGTCACGACCAAGCCAGCACACCAAATTGGTGTATGAGACCCCCTTGTTTGTGGGACAAGGGACCCCCCCTCCGCCCAGTGATTTGACTGGTAAAGTCTACGAAGGTATACATACCCTACCCCCCTCTGGATTTGAACCTGTGACTTCTTAAGAGGAAACACAGTGCTTTCAAATTTTTTTATACGATATTAAAATCTTTGACACAATGCCCTTACCTAAATAATATTATATTCAATAAATCTACCTTATCCTTTATTGCTTTCATTTTTTTTTATACGATATTAAAATCTTTGACACAATGCTTATGTGACAATGTTTAGTTGAAGCATGTTCTAATATAAAGTTTAAAAGTGTAATGGTATTTGTGATGTAATCTTTTTTTTTTAACGATATTAAAATATTTGACACAATGCTCTTACCTAATATGCGAGAATGTTTAGTTGAAGCATGTTCTAATCTAAAGTTTAAAAGTGTAATGCATTCAAGTTCTTTAATACAAGTAACATCTTTAAAAAATATAAAAATATTCAAGTATTCACCTTTTTACTAAATAATATATTAATTAAATTTTAAATTATAATAAAAGTGCAATGCATTCAAGTTCTTTAATACAAGTAATTTAAAAAATAAAAAAATATTCAAGTATGTCACTTTTTACTAAATAATATATTAATTAAATTTTAAATTATAAAGTTTTAAGTTAGCCCTCGAAACTATATAATATTTGTACAATATCAATTGAATGGTATTTGTGATGTAATTATATTATATTTATACATAATATGCAAGACCACGTTTAGTTGAAGAGTGTTCAAATCTAAACTTGAAAAGTAAGTTATACTCTTTATTAGATAAGGAAGTTATACAGTTTTAAGTTAGCCATTGAAACTATATAATATTTGTACAATATCGGTATTTGTGATGTAATTGTATTATATTTATACATAATATGTAAGACCATGTTTAGTTGAAGAGTGTTTAAATATAAACTTGAAAAGTGTACTACATTCAAGTCTTATTTTTTATTAGATAAGGAAGATCAATAATGCAGCAAATCCACAATTTTGATTATATATCCTTCTCATTTATGTTTCTATTATTTATTGAAAATTATTAGTATCAAAGAGAAACTTTACTATCAACATAGAAATGACAAAGTAATACCATAACATGCAGATAAAACATTGTATATAGAAACATTTTTAACTTAGAAATTTAAATGGAGAATCCAACATTCAATAGTTTTTTAGTCTATTTCAGCAATCTCTAGTTATAATGAATCTCGTGGCTCTATGGATTTTCAACAATTTGCATAGCTCCTTCTCATTTGCATTCTCTCCTCCTCGCAAAAATACCCTCTGAGAGTGAAAGTACAAGAAGAAATAGGGAAAGATAGCGATAATGGGAAGGCCAAGGGACTGACCTTTCAGTTCCCATTCCTCTCTCTCTCTTCTCCTCTCCTATTCTCCTTTTTTTATATTTTAATTAATTCATGTTTTCTTTGTGTCTCTCTTATTCCACTTTAATTTGCATTGTCTTTTATATGGTTACTAACCTTCATTAATCATTGAATTTCCTTAGATACCAATGCTTACAATCATTGCTTTGTGTTCTGATCAATTTCTGATCAGATACTAGTGGATCACAGTGTCTGAATACTCTGCTCAATGTTTCCAACAAAATTTTGGCTAGTACTTGCACTTAAGAATAAAAAAGGTGGGAATTTGCACAATTACATCTAAGAAAACAATGTTCATTTGGGGAAAGTATGTTTTGGACACATTATCAACAACACATGAGACAAATTAGTGAGATAAATAAACCCGTCAATTGGTACTATTGTTGAAAAATTACTTTGATAAAGATTATGACAACATGGATTGGTCATTCATCATCGATATGCTTTCTTGGTTAAAGTTTGGTCAATTATTTGTATTCATGATTAAAGATCCTTTTTTGAATGCTTTGCTTTTGTTTATGTTATGGAGTGTCGTTAGATAAGATTATGATGTATAGATCATTTAGGTAGGGTTTCCCTTTAGCACCATATCTTTATGTTCTTGTTGCAGATGTTTTGAGTTACTTGTTTGAAGTTTCTAAGGTCTAGGGTCAAATTAGACCCGCATTTCAATTACATGGAAAGGGGAGGAGATTAATAACAATTTTATAGTTGTTCCTTGTCTTACATTTAACCTTACATTCAACTTTCTTAGGGTTCATTTGAAAAATCTATGGATTATTTGAAAGTTGTTTGTAATGCATTTGGGGTGGTCATGAGTGATGACAAGACTAATTATTGGTTGATTGTTGTGGAGGATAAACTTCCTTCATTTTCTCATTCTTGAAGGAAAACAAGGGATGGACACATTATGTGCTACTTGGGTATTCCATTTGATATCAACCTTTACCCATCAGATATGTTGTAATATTACTTTGAAAATATTAAGAGAAAAATCCAAGGTTGGTGGTACATAGATCTTCCACTTATAGGAAAGATGATGGTTCTTAGAAATACTTTGGTATGCCCTTCCTCCTAGTTTCCTTCTAATGTCCACTTTTCTTGTTTGAACAACTTGTTAAGAGGGTTACTTTGGTCTAATTTTAGTAGTTCTTAATCATTTGCAATAACCCCATGAAATAATTGTATCCTCCCAAAGGATAAAGGAGGGATCATCATTATTAACATTAAATTGAAAGGAGAAATGTTATCAATCAATGGATTATGAAAGGAGCAATGTTATCAACCAATGGATTATGCATTGCTTATTTTGAGATTTATGAGCCTTGGAAATGTTTGGTGTAGTGTAGAAGAACTTATATNTTAGTGATATCATTTGTACCCCTCTAGATTGGGGGTGGGGGCATGTTTCTTATTAGTGATGTCATTTGTATCCCTCTGGCTTTTAATATTGTTAGCTCCCTTGTGATGCATGGAATGTGGGAGGCTTGGATTTGATTCATCTCCCCATTAAATTTGGATGATGAATGATCAATTTTCTAGTTTGGTACTCTCCTTGAGAATCCTCCCAAAGAGGCTAGTGAAGAAAGCGACTTTTAAATGTGAATATCTATGAGAGGTGTAATCTATAAGTTGGAAGAGTTAATGAGATATATCATGGGAGTTCGATCTATTATGCTCAGATTAAGTTCCAAATCAAGAGCTTGAAGTGTTAGTCTTAGAAGATAATTGTATAAGATTAATCCACATAGAACATGCCCCATCCAAAAACAGCGGTTATAGAGATGCAGTAAACCCATATGGGTTTACAATGCCCATAGAAAGTAAATTAGTGTTGTAATTTGTCATATGTAGCGGATAAAATGGGCAAATCACCTACAAATAATGTCACGGTTCAATAGAATTTTCTTCAAGTTGAGAGTATTTTCTTGGCTCAAGATCTATTAGTGATTATTTTTTTTTGTTTGTTAATTTGTGCGGAACCTGTTGGCAACGCGATTAACCTGTGGCTTGAAAAACCGCGACTCAGGGGCATCTAAGCCGTCAAAATCACCCAGGGATCGCACCCGGCCTGAGCCACACCAACCCTTAACATGGTTGGATTTTTTGTCCCCGCAAGTTTCGAACCGGTGACTTTAACATCACGGAGTGTCTTAACAACACACTGTGTCACCGACTGTCCTACACCTCGGGGACATCTATTAGTGACTATTCACTACAACATGCGTTTGGATTTAAAAATTCATTGTACGTACATTGGGATGAACTAAAGACAACGCATCAGTTATTTTAGAACTACATGATTAGCTAAAAATGTCGAAATTATGTATTTAATACCTAATCATTTATTTTCCTCAAGTAAGTTCATTGAAAAGTTATTTCATTAAGGGGTGATGAATTCCTTATACCATTATCTTTCACGAGAGTTTGGAGTTGTGTGAGAATTATACTGTTGCAAATTTTATATAAACTTTAAACATGTAATATTCTCTTCTCATTTATTACTTTCAATTTTTGTTTAATATGATATTAATAGGTAACACAATGTTGTAACTAATATGAGACAATGCTTAATTGACCTGTTCTAATCTAAAGTTTAAAAGTGTAATATATTCAAGTATTTTAACAAAAGTAACATTTAAAAAAAATAAAATAAAAATTATTGAAGTATGTCCAGTTGTTTATCAAATAATATAGTAAATAAATTTTAAATTATAAAATTTTAAGTTATTATTAAAATAATATAATAATTTTTGTGATGTAATTAAGTATTGGGTTTAATAATTAAGAACATGTATTTCTTTCTAAAAAATCACAAGTTCAAATCTATAAAAAAATATGATACATATACCTCAATAAATTATAACAATCACAAATATAATTTAGAGAATATAATTTAGAGTTTCCCTCTTATTTGGATACAAACTAATGATATACAAACACGCTACAAAAACGAAGTACGAAAGCCAGTACACCCACAGAGATTCCGAGATCGAAACATTTGCCCCATGAGGAATTATTCTTTTATTTCCTCGGACAATCCGGCCACAACCAGTCGTGCTTGCAGATGCATATAAAAATCGCATAAATTGACTCAGGGTAACAGTTTTCCCTCCAGATTTTTCTTTAAACTGAGTAAGCATGTAGACTGTAGAGGTTTCTGTTATGTTTAATAGTTGTCACTCATGGATACAGGAGCCTTCTGTAAATTTCAGGTTAATTGCTGGTCGAGGGTGCCGGGAATATACGAAGTTCAGTTTCCGTGAGAGTATAATCGTGAATTTACAAGGGAAATGATCTTTCGCATATCTTTTTATTTTGAAATACAGTTATTTCTGTATAGCGCAGGTCATAGTTACCTTACGGTGAGCAAACTGATCTTCAGGAAATAAAGATTTGCGGTGGAGAAATGTCTACCTATAGCTGGAGCTGATGAGGAAAAAACTTGAAACTGCGGACAACTCTAAGTTAGATTTAATGTCGTTTTCTTTAATCTTTATCGAATCTATGTTTTCATTAATTTCTATCGAATTGATATCTTCTTCTATAAAAGAGCAGAGTAAAACAGCGGTAAAAACCCCAAGGTTACTGACAACAGTAACTCAATTAGGGCCTCTTCGCACAGAAATGAAATAGAATATATTTTCGATCTTTGATGTAGCTTCGGAGGTACTTAAAGAACTCTCAGGGACATGTAACTTTTCGAGTGCATTATAGGCCAACAAGGGTGATACCTTTGAATAAATTAAAACTAAGTAGCTACAGTGAAATAGTTGATAATCAACTAAACTTCTTACTCTCTAAAATACTCTCCGAAATCTCGAAAAATTAGTTGACATTATCCTTTGCAGAGTATATAAAGAGAATCCTGTGCAAAGTGGGATTGATTCCATTCATTTTCTTTCCATTTTCATCGCTTGATGTTCAGTTTATTTTTCCTTAGGCAACAACAGTATCCGAAGTAGCTGTGAGTTGGCGTAATATCCTAATGATAGTTGGCCTAGTCTCAACGATCACTACACAACAAGTTTGGAGCAGTGTTGTGAGACCTGGGCAAGATCCGTGAGTCTTTTTGGGTCTCCCCGGGTCAATCCTGGAACTGGTAATCGATATAAACTTGCCTGAAAATGAAAATTGCCAAAACCCATCGAACCCTGCTCAAACTTGTCAGACTTGCCAAGTCTTAAACCAAGCCTTGCTGAGAAATACTATTTTCAAAGTTTTGCCAAGTCTATCTGCCAAGTTTCATCGAGTCCTGAACTGAGTTTTGCTGAGTCGCTGAGATTTCTGAGTTCCATGTTGACCGAGTTTTTGCTGACTCCGAGTCTGACAACCTTGGTTTGGACTTTGGAGTGTACAAGGATGAAACTTTTGTATTTGAAAAGTGTAAACCGATGCAATTGTCATCTATTCAAAGAGTATATGCTAAGTCTTCATTATATCTAAACAGCCTTCCTCCTACCTACTCATACAAGCAGACAAGACAAGTGCATGAGATCTAGATCATATATCTAGCTTCTCACAATCTTTTCCCAAGGCAATCATGGGTCGAAATGGGTCGAATAGCTATAGAGTTGAAAATAAAGAATTTATTCATTTTAGTTACTGTTTCTTTGGGCAGATCTTCAAACTTTTTGGCACACTTTTGCAATATAGTATATGAAAAAACTTTGTATTTAAAATTTATTTTTGAATGCAGAAATTGATTCAGTATATTAAAATATTTGGATTACACAGAAATAATCACTCAAATTTACAAATCTTCAAATCTAATAAGTTTTCTCATAATTTCAAACAAATATCCCTAAACATAAAAACTATTAAACTCCTACTCATGTGAATAGATAGTCCAACAATCCATAATATGCCAGAGTAAATCCACAACCATGAACATAACCCCAAACATAAAAACTATTATACTCCCACTCAAGTGAATAGATAGTCCACAATAAAAGAATTTATTAGAGCTGTTGACCATATATGGCATATTTATGACACTCAAATTTACAAATCTAACAAGTTTTCTTATGATTTCAAACAAATATCCCCAAACATAAAAACTATTATACTCCTACTCAGGTGAATAAACAATCCACAATAAAAGATTTTATTAGAACTGTTGACCATTTATAACATACTTATTACACTCAAATCTACAAATTTAACAAGTTTTTTCATGATTTCAAACAAATGTCCCCAAACATAAAAACTATTATACTCCTACTCAAACGAATAGACAGTCCAACAATCCATAATATGCCAGAGTAAATCCACAACCATGAAATACCATGAATATAAATACTGTCAGGAAAACAATAAACTATTAAAACTGTTGATCATATATAGCATATTTATGACACTCAAATCTACAAATCTAACAAAAATTTTCTCGAAACAAATATCCCCAAACATAAAAACTATTATACTCTTACTCAGGTGAATAGACAGTCCAACAACCCATAATATGCCAGAGTAAATCCACAACTATGAACATAAATACAGTCAGGAAAACAACAAACGATTTTATTAGAGCTGTTGACCATATATTGCACACTTATGACAAATCAAACCTGGATCCAAGAGCTTTCTACTCATAAATTGGCTAACAGTTTTCAGAGTATATATATAACCGGCTATGCCAATGATGCAATGTGGTCAGCTAGAGCCAACATCATAGCAACCTTTTCTCCATCAAAGCATTGAACGTCGTCTTCTCCATCAGAGCGCGGCTTCATGAGTTCATCCTTCGCATTCTTCATATTATCCGCAGCATGCCCAACGCATCGCCCATACGTTCTCAATCTTTGAATTTGATCTTCTGATCCGCCTCCAACGATGGCTCCCAGTACAGCGGAGCACTCGTACAATTGACCAATTTCGTCTCCTTCTGAAGTTGCCAGAGAGCCCACTGCTCTACCCAACTCACCAACTGCCCTCACAATCCTCTTCCAGTCCACCTTCAAGGACGTGGCGAAGTCTAG
>ML810662.1:0-19820 GCA_009831015.1 Picea engelmannii
CGTTACGCCAATTTGCAATCCTTTAACCTTTTCTTCTATCAAAATACAAATTGCGCGATAACAATCTCTAACAATGCGGCTTCTATTAATGTAACCTTTTGTTTAAGGTATGATAAAGCAACTCCTTATAATTATCCTTCTGATTTGAAAACCTAGTCCTCTGATGAAGTTTTCTTTGTCAGTTTTTCATATATTTGCGACTACTTTCTACATAATACTTGGTCATATAATAACTACTATATACTTAATACAAGGATTTCAATCATCAAATAAAGTAAACTAGCGTAGATCCATCTTAACTTCGGATCTATCATGCACCAAGAAACATATATACCAACTTGATGAGAACTGTGACTTCAAAACGAGAACTCTAGCTCTAAAATCCCATATTTTTGGGTCAAAAACACAAAAATCAACTTTTGAATAAAAAAATGGTGCTATTGGTAGCACCTTTTTTTTGGGGTTAAAATTAACACCTTTTGCAACCATGGTCTTAACAACCTCATAATGTTGCGAACAAAAACCTTAAAACCAACCCTTGAATCGAAAAGTGGCACCAATAGTAGCACTCTTTTTTATTTTTGAGGTCAAAATTAGGATTTCTTTGAAAGGATGGCCTTAACAACCTATACTGTTACAACACAAATTTTAAAATCAACCCCATAATTGAAAAGTGGTGCTTTGACACCCCACCCTTTTTTTGGGGGTCAAAATTTGATCTAAAATGGATCTGAACCAAATGAATGGGTAAGAATCAGTACTTGCAAGACAATTTGGCAATTTATGAAGGTTATCTAAACTATGTAAAAGACAAGTAGATGTGTAGTTGAATAAGACAAAAATGAGAATGTGAGGAAAATAGAGAATTAAATGTAAAAGAAAATTGAATAGGAGAGAAGGCTGAGGAATGGGGAGTGAAGGACCATGGCTATTGGCCTTCCCTTACCCCCCAGTTCTCCCTATTTCCTCCTCCACTCTCATTCTCAAAGGGTATTTTGGCCAAGGAGAGGAGGATGGACAAAGAGTCACTAAAGCATTGTAACTAGAGATCATTGAAATAGACATAGCCCCATTCGAAGTTGGTTTTTCCATTTGGGTTTCCAGGGTAAATATGGTGTCCATAATCTTTAATTGTTTTGAGGTTCTTGTGTGATTGTGCTTTGTGGATTGTGTTTTAGTTCTGGTTTTAATGGTTGCCAGTGAATAACGAGAGTGTAAATGAGAGGGATATGTGATTAACTTGTGAATTTACTTCAGTGATGGTTTTCTTTGTCTAATAGCTCGCGTATAACAACTCTATTGCTGCCACCGTTAAATGCATTTCCAGGCCTAGAGATTGATGATTGTCATCTCAACATTGTTGCACCTCTATAGGAGTTTCTATTTCAGTTTAATTCTGGTTGTTGGGTGAATTTCTCTATCCTATAGACTCAAAATTCCCCCACACTCTACAATCTCACTCATTTGGTCAATTTTTACCCTTTGCTGGGTGGATTTCTCCTTGCTTGGGACAGTTTTGTAACACCCCCTCTCTAAACCTCTAACTATATGTAATTAATTTTAATTAATAATTGACATGCTATGGCATGCATGCAATGTAAATGTATTTATGATCAATCAAGAATACCAACAGTTGACTGTGGAGGTGAAGCCTTAAGTACGAGCCATGATACCACTAGAGGGATGAGAGGAGGTTCCCTTAAGCTAAAAGACCCCAAGCCTCCTTGCTGAAATTTCAATTTGAAGTATTCTGATTATTTCCCTTTGCCTCGATTTCAAGGAAAAAATAGTTAATGAGGGAGGTTGGTAGTTGAAAAACCAACCACCCCAATGAATGGAAGTATGGAGGTCTGCCATAAGGGACATGAAGCACTCAGGTAGAGGACAATAGGGAATATCACCACGGATCCCCATGATTGAGTACGGGTTGTCTTCTGATAGAAGAAAGGGGACAGGGGGGAACTTTCCAAATGGCGTGCAGGAGACACATGAGGAGGAGGAAGAAAAGAATGCACGAGTGCGTGTAGGAAAATAAATGTCAAGAAGTATGGATCCCAAGCTGAGAGGCTACGAGCTGGATGTGGGGAAAACATTTGATAAACCTCAAGAGGCCGAGCTAGGAGAAGTAAGTGCAAACGATCTCCCTGGAGGTATCATGGCTTGGCAAGGGGGTGGCCTGCAATCGACGTGACTGAACATGCAAAGCCTATGGTTGGGTGGAAAATGAGCACCCACAGTTAGTTGGCTGGTCACCAATTGTAATAGATAAGTATTCTTATACCCTATATAATTGAACTGTAAGTTATGAATGAATACTTGTATTTGTATTTTGAGAAGCATAAGCTTATCTGATGAATATATTAGCTAATTCACGACAAGTCTGCGTAATTGAACAATGATGGAACAACCTGAAGGATTTGTGTCTAGGAATGTTGTTTTGAATAAGTAGATATGCCTGTATAGCCTGAAAGGAATCCATTTATTATGCGCTTGTCTTCATGTCGAAGAATGACATCGGTTAGTCATATCAGAAATATGTTGGACACACCAGCCACACTAAGAGGGGGGGGGGTGAATTAGTGTGTGGGATTTTACAACTTTTTCTCACTTCAAGTTAGCAACCATTTCAAAAAATAATATTACACATCATCATTGTAAGATTGCATGTAACCATTCACCAATGACATCCATCAATAATAAAGAACAATCAATCCATAAGCACAATGAACACAAGAGACACCATATGTATGTGTAAGTTTTTGTATTATGTTTTACATGTGATACAATCACGGGGGTTTTATGAACACCAATTGAAGTAAGGAACACCAACTCCAAGGAGAGCGCCAACTCTCAAGCAAGATTCATCTTGTCGATAGAATGCAATCTATCCAACTAGAATTGATATAGTACTACAACCAACACAAATACAAGTGAATCAATTATAGAATCTGATCCATCTCATAATCATAGATCTACAACAAATGCTCATCACAAGAATTTGCCCATACAATCAACCAAACACTTCATCAACCTCCCTTCATTCACGATGCCATGCAATCAACAAGTTACCTCAACTTGTAAGATTCATCACAAGCTCAATTTTTTGTTTCTGATTCTGAAATTTCTATATGAGGTACTCTTGCATGTATTGTCATACCTCTGCAAATTTCACAGTCTGCAAAGCCACAAAAAAGAAGTTATAGTAGAAATTCCAAGCTGACTTATTTGAAACAGATTTTCAAGATTATTCAGGAACCCTAACTTCCACCGAGCATATCTTTGAAAATATTGCGATTCAATGGCTAAAATTTTAACCATAGATACTTTGATCTCTTTTGTCCATCTCCTCCAAATTTCATGGTCCAAAACTTCCCAGAACATAAGTTATAGAAAATATGGTAGACCCTCTTGAATTCTATCCTATTCTAGAGAGATCACTTGTATGGCATGCATCGTATTGAATATTTGCTGTATGGATTGAAAATGGTACACAACATACTACAAACTGTAATATAACTAATACATTTGGTCTTACTGAATTTGGACCTGGTATGAAGAAGTTACGACGTTTTTACCCGAAACACATGTTTTAGACTAGTTTCAGGACTAGCCACAAACCCTATTTTCCATGGAGTGTAACTCCAAAAATATAATGACCCACAAGCTGAAATTTTTATCACAGTTACTTGGATATGTTTTCACAACGACCTCCAGATTTCGCTATCTAAATCATTGTAGAAAAAACGTTATTGCGAAAATGGTGAGATGCCCTGTAAATAACATACCTTAGAAAGCACCGTCAAAAGACTTTATCCTCCCTTGAATTTTGGCCTTCTTTACTTCACCTTCCCTTTGAAATTTGCTCAATGGAATACTGATGGGAGACCCTTGCTCTCTTATTTATACTCTCTAAGTAGCTTCCTCTAGAAGTATCCACTTGACCACTTAACCACTTTGTCCACTTAACCACTTTATCCACAAATAGTAAACTCTCCAATTCTAGTTGCAACTAATTTATTTTTAATTGTTTTCTTGTTGCAACCACTTAACCCATGATTAACCACTTTGACTGGTCAACTTCTTCTAGGAGCTTCTAGAATAATTTGACTTCTTTGGCCTTCTAGAGGCTTCTAGATAACTCATGAGGGTTCTCCAACTTCACATGGCCATAACTCTCTAACCGTGAGGAGTTATGTGACGTTCCACATATCACCGGAAATGGCATGACATATACTATCCATATGTAATAGTTTCCCCTGCAAATTTACTGATATTCATTACATTATTCTTTAATCAAACTTGGGTTCCCTAACCACACTGTTGGGCTACCTAACCATTTGGACTTCACAAAGCGTCTTCCCGTGAGGGCTTTCACCATAAAGGGACCACTTTGAGAACTTTATCCAAGAGCATCTTCCCGTGAGGGCTTTCACCATAAGGGGACCACTTTGGATTTTATCTATTTGGTTATTCTTATCAACCATGACAATACAATAATGACCAACCTTTACATCATCCCGTTTATACATCAATCCATGACAATACATCACTATGATGTCACTTGACATCTTTGACATCAATTACATCTATGACAACATAGGCCATCAATCAATACATCAATGATACTACGACAAAGACATCAACTCTTTGACATCAATGACAACATAATGCAACAATCTCCCCCTTTGGCATTAATGGCAATACCAACATTGATGTCAACACTAATCATTAATGGCAACATGTAGACATGGAATTGCTCTTCATCAATAGTCATCTCAATCACATCAATGTGATTATCTCTCCCCCTTTGACATCAATGGCAAATGGTATTTCTCTCCTTGGGGTTGCTCCCCCTGCCTGAACTCTCCTTGGGGCTGCTCCCCTTTTTTGGATGCCTTTGAGCTTCCTCTAAATAATTTTTGCCCTTTTTAACAAGGGATATCACTCTGATGTAATGCTGAAGACATATCACTCATGCTCCCCTTGTGACCATCGTTTCCCTTGGAAACATGCCTTTGTGCTCTATCTCCAAGCATCTAACTCTCCAAGCATCTATCTCTCTTTCCTGCATCTGATAAATCTCTCCTCCTGGAATCATGGGAATACGAATGACTCCCCCTGTGGGTATGTCTCCCCCTATCTTCTCTGCAAGATGAACAATATGCTACCACTGCAAACTGCTTCTGCTGCAAATGCTATTGCTCAACTGAAACATAGATCAACTGCTCAAGAATGATCTGTTCTTCCTATGATGATCCTTGGACCTATCCATGCATCAAACTCGTGCCATACCATACATCATGAAGCAAAAGATATGTCAAAAATGAATAGAGAATCATGAACAAAACATCAACCATGTACATCATGTGCCATACTGTGTGCCAACCATGCACAACACCCATGCACATCAACCATGTACATCATGTGCCATACTGTGTGCCAACCATGTACATCAACCATGTACATCAATACCATACAATATACCATAAGATATCATCAATGGAGTGTATCAACCATATTCCAAGAACATGTTCCAACTGTGTGCTAACCATATGCCTCTATCAACATGTCAACCATGTGCCTCAAACAAGTGTCATATCACTCATGATATGCCTCTACCATGAACCAAGTGCCACAACCATGTATCTCAACCATCAATATATCAACCAAGCATCATAACCAGTGTCTCAACAATATCATCCCATACATCATGTACCAAAGCAAGTGCATCAACCATGCACCAAACCTCAACAAGATGAACTACAATCAAGATGTGTTTCCATACATGTATGCCATATCAACCATAAACCATGTGCCAATCATATTGCTAGCAAGTGCCTCTAACAATGTACCAAATATGTAACAATCACACATCAATTATAGATCAAGCTATGACTCATCAATGATGTACAACATAACCACCTCATCAACTCATCAACTACATGCCCCAATATGTAGCTCAACCACATGCCAAATGCATGCACCAAGACATCCAACAAATATGCCTCTAACAATACATCATAAGATATATCAATGGAGCTCACATATGTACCATGACAGATCTGCCTCAAAAACCATTCACTACAACAAGTACTGAGCATCCAATAGTACCTCTAAACATGTACTAAGAGTGTCCCTCAATAGATCAATGATATGTCTCTAGCTAACATCACATCAACATGAATTGTCCCATAAACAACATGCCATATCGTCACTGACATAACCAACACTGTTCCTCAACAGTAAATGTCTCAATCCACACTCTAGGGTTAGTACCATGCATCCAAGATAGACTTTCAACACTCAACCATATGTCATCACCATACATACATCAAATACACATGCCAACATATAATCATGAAAACCTGCAATAAACCATGTCAGACCCTGCAAAACAAAGTTATACCATCAAAGCATGCTACAACTCATAGCCTTCTTTTCCAAGGCTTTTACCACAAGTACGTGGCCTGTTCTATAGACAACTCGCATATGTATTCGACCTTTCTATAGGTCACCTCGCGTATGTATGCGACTTCTCCCACAGGAGCCCACGTATGCTTCAGAAAAAAATCAAGCTTGAGCTTGCCTCATGGCTTCCATTCTGTTCTGGTTGTTCAGTCTTCTTCATCCACTTCTGAAGGTGTTCCAACTTCTCAGAACTTGAGATCTGAGCTTCCATCTTTTCAAAATTGCTTTCCTTCCTAGCTTCATGTGTTCTTCTTTTCATGCTATATGAAACACTCTATATTGAACACTCCTCATGGACTGTCTTCTTGTGTTCCATCAATCCTAGGATTTGTGGCCAAACCCACTACAGTTATAGCATCTCATGGTGTGATAGTGAGCAGCAATGCGTCCCACTTGATTACATCTCCAACACCTTAGGGTGTTATGAAACTTTCCATTATCTTTTCTTGCATAATGTCTGCAATCCAAATCTTTGTGACCATATTCATTACATGAGTAGCAGTGACCATGAAAAACATTTTCATACCTTTGTTTTGGTGTCCATCTTGAAGGTGTCTCTCTTCTGAATTTGCTTTGACGTGTAAAGATGGATTCTTGATGTCTTCCTTGCTTTGTTCTTTTGAAAGTTTCCTTGCTTTGTGTATATGGTTGACTTGCAACATTATTTCCATCTTTTGAGAATGAAGGACTTACCTCATGCTTCTTAGAAGTGCTAGCTTCAAGATGTATAACTTCCTTGTTGTATCCAAGACTTGATTTATCATTTGGAGATCTTTGGCTATCTAGGATCTCATCCGAGATTGTTGCTCTGCTCATGAACTTGATGTGAGTGTTTGACTTCTCTACTTTCTTTCTAAGATCAACAACTTCAGCTTCCAACTTATGGCATGACTCTTCCTTTTCATTTACTTGATTCTTCAATAGTTCCTCTATTCTTTTGGCTTCTTCAATTTTGGTCTTAAGATTGACATTAACTTCAAGACTTTTTCTAAGCTCATCATCTACTTTCTTCTTTTCTTCTATTTCATTCTTTAGTCTTTTGATCTCTTCTTCTTTTTCTTCTAATTGAGTCTTTTTACTTTTTCCTTGTTCTTTGAGCATTTGCTTTAGTGCCATGGTATATCTTGGGTACTTTTCTAGGAATTCCTTGGTGTATTTTTCAAGATACTCAAAAGCAATTGAGTAATGTCCTATTTCACTACTAACATCATCTAACTCAGATAAAATTTTATCTTTAAGCTTCAACAAATCTTCCTCTTCATCTATAGGATAACTGTCATCTGATTCTGCACAAACTACTTTTAGATTTTCTTCTTCACTTGTAGAGAAACATTCAACATCATCACACTTAGAATTATTGCAATCAGAGGATTTTGGAGAGTCTTTACTTTCGTTGTTCTGGATGAAATTGTCTTCAGTGTCTTCCTTTTTGCCTTGATATGTCTTCTCTAGCTTCAGCCATAGATCCTTGGCGGAAATACATTGCCCCATGCTTTCTTTGACAGAACTTGAGAGTCCATTGAAAATGATCTTGAGAGCTAATGCCTCATTCTTCTTTTCTTCCTTTTGAGCTGCAAACTTTGACTTATTCTTCAAGGGAACTGATCCACCAATAGTTGCTTTCCAAACACCTGCTCCTTTTTCTTTCAAATACCCTTTCATTTCTATTCTCCATGATGAATAATTTTTCTCATCAAAGATTGGAACTTCATCATCCATTTGTGTGTCCATGGATCTCCTCCAAGCTTGTTAAGGCTTATAGTGAAGTCTGCTATGATACCAATTGTTGGACACACTAGCCACACTAAGAGGGGGGGGGGTGAATTAGTGTATGAGATTTTATAACTTTTTCTCACTTCAAGTTAGCAACCATTTCAAAACATAATATTATACATCATCATTGTAAGATTGCATGTAACCATTCACCAATGACATCCATCAATAATAAAGAGCAATCAATCCATAAGCACAATGAACACAAGAGACACCATATGTATGTGTAAGATTTTGTATTATGTTTTACATGTGACTACAATCACGGGGGTTTTATCAACACCAACTGAAGTAAGGAGCACCAACTTCAAGGAGAGCACCAACTCTCAAGCAAGACTCGGCTTGCCGCAAGACTCAACTTGCCGATATAATGCAATATATCCAACTAGAATTGATATAGTACTACAACCAACACAAATACAAGTCAACCAATTATAGAATCTGATCCGTCTCATAATCAGAGATCTACAACAAATGCTCATCACAAGAATATGCCCATACAATCAACCAAACACTTCATCAACCTCCCTTCATTCACGATGCCATGCAATCAACAAGTTACCTCAACCTGTAAGATTCACCACAAGTTCAATTTTCTGTTTCTGATTCTGAAATTTCTATATGAGGTACTCCTGCATGTACCGTCATACCTCTGCAAATTTCAAATTCCGCAAAGCCACAAAAAATAAGTTATAATAGAAATTCCAAGCTGATTTGTTTGAAACATATTTTCGGGATTATTCAGGAACCCTGACTTCCACATAGCATATCTCTGAAAATATTGCGATTCAATGGATGGAATTTTAACCATAGATACTCTGATCTCTTTTGTCTATCTCCTCCAGATTTCATGGTCCGAAACTTCCTAGAACAAAAGTTATAGCAAATATGGCAGACCCTCCTGAATTCTGTCCTATTCTAGAGAGCTCACTTGTATGGCATGCCCCACATGGAATATTTGCTGTATGGATATGAAAATGGTACACAACATACTACGAACTGTAATATAACCAATACATTTGGTCTTACTGATTTTGGATCTGGTATGAAGAAGTTATGATGTTTTTACCCGAAACACATGTTTTAGACTAGTTTCAGGACTAGCCACAAACCCTATTTTCCACGTAGTGTAACTCCAAAAATACAATGACCCACAAGCTGGAATTTTTGTCACAGTTACTTGGATATGTTTTCACAACGGCCTCCAGATTTGACTATTTGAATCATTGTAGAAAAAACGTTATTGTGAAAATGGTGAGATGACCTGTAAAGAACATACCTTAGAAAGCACCATCAAAAGACTTTATTCTCCCTTGAATTTCGACATTCTTTACTTCACCTTCCCTCTGAAATTCTCCTTAGATCTCCTTTGGTTACCTCAGTCACCTGTAGATATTCAATATGCTCAATGGAATACTAATGGGAGACCCTTGCTCTCTTATTTATACTCCCCAAGTAGCTTCCTCTAGAAGTATCCACTTTGTTAGCACTCTGTAAATTTTGTCTGGCTGATAGACAAACGACAGAGGTAACTATTTCAACCAGCTTTAGAGCTGAGCACTAGCCTGCTCAGCTCAGAGAGGGCTCTCTGTTATGAACATAAATATACAGAAATAGATATTCATAACATAATAATAGTTAATAAATAATAATTATTAATAATGAAAGGTCATGTCTCAAAAGACATGACTATTGGTAAAGGGCACCCCTGCGCGGGTATATAAACGAGCCCTCATTCTCAATTGTAATAATCTATTATCATATCTTATCTTATATTTTATTATTCATTCTTATTACATATAATTGTCCATATGGATTTGATTACTATATTCCAGATATTTTGGATTATTTGTGCATGACGAACTTTGTTCGTCTCATTTGGTATCAGAGTTTTGTTTGTCCCATTTGGTATCAAAGCTTTGTTCGTCCCATTTTTATAAAGTTATAAAAATTACCAAAGGCAAGACTTACAAAAAACTAATCAAATACTTTAATAAGAGAATTATAAGGTTGTGAAGTATTTGAAAATATAATTAAAAAAAATGATTTTTTTTTTAAAAGGATTGAAAAAACATTAAAAAAAAACATTTATTATGGAAGGATATCAAGATAACTTAGAAATGCAATCACAAATATTGGAAGGAGAAGTAGGACATTATAAAACGAACAATAAAAAATTACAGCTTGAAATCGAGAAGGAAAAATATTTTAATGGGTTAACACAGAAAGATAATTGCTACTTCAAAGAACATATTTGGGAACTCGTTGCACAAAATGAAAAACTAAAGACCGAAAGACAAAAAATGGATCAAGACTTACTAGAACGAGATGAAGAAATATTACGATTAAAAAATCATAATCAAAATTTACTAGTTAAAATCAAGAAGTCAAAAGACAAGAAGCAAGGGAATACAAATTCAAAACAAGAAAATCGAGGTCTCAAGGAGAAATCAATCAAAAAGGAGGAAAAAATTTCCTGCCTAAGGAACCTTAACCAGAAGTTACTTGAACAAATTAAAATCTTAAAGGACGAAGAAAGGAGAATCTAGAATTAAAAAATAAAGATGACAAGTCGGAAGATAAAGAAGAACTTTTACGATTAAAGCGACATAATCAAGTTTTACTAATGCAAATCAAAAGGCTTAAGCATGATAAGAAGACCTTACAAGAAAAGCTAGATCGCAACACATCAATAGTCGATAAGGAAACGATGACAGACCCAATCATCCTTACAACTCAAAAGGAGGCAAATCCAACTAATGTAAAGATGTTTTCAAATGTCGAGGTACAAACAAGTCAGAAATATCAAGAAGACTCAATTCCAAAATTTAATCAACAAAAAGCTACAAGTATACGAAGTAATGATCAAGTTGCAAGGATGCCTTATCAACATCCTAATCACAAAAATCGATACTTTAGCCAATCCTTGTATCAACAGAAACAAATGATCAGTATGTCGAAGAATATTACTTCAGCTACAAGCGATGCTCAAAATAGAAGTTATCATGGGAGTCGAAATACATCAAGTTCTTTCCAAGAACCCTATAAACTCCCCATGCAGAAGATCAAATTGGGATGGGCAGACTCCTTTACAATGCGCCAGTTCTGCTCAGCACTTAAAAGATCCTATCGTCTAAGGGCTCAACGATTACTAACTTGATAATGAAGAATCATGCGACAATAATTACAAGCTAGCGCAAGAGATAAGTCTTCCATAAAGTATGCTTTGAGGACAAAGCATTTTTAAGGGGAAGGCAATGTTATGAACATAAATAGATATTCATAACATAATAATAGTTAATACATAATAAATATTAATAATGAAAGGTCATGTCTCAAAGGACATGACTATTGGTAAAGGGCACCCCTGTGCGGGTATATAAACGAGCCCTCATTCTCAATTGTAATCATCTATTATCATATCTTATCTTATATTTTATTATTCATTCTTATTACATATAATTGTCCATATGGATTTGATTACTATATTCTAGATATTTTGGATTATTTGTGCGTGACGAACTTTGTTCGTCTCACTCTCTCGTGTCACTAGATATTTCTTTGGCGATCAATGGCTAGATTTAGTTTGTTTTGGGGTTTTTTATAAATTTGTTGGCAAGGAAGGGGAGGGACACTTAGGGCTATGGAGTCAAAATTCTGAAAGTGAATTAAAACAATCACTGGTCGGTAGAATTCTCCAGAGGATAAAGGCTAAATGAGGCAATGAATCCGAGTTGTAAATTGAGTTTAAGTAGGGTGTAAGAGGAAGGAGAAAACAAATAACTGCATCAGAGCATTACTGAAATGAATTCTGAATTAGCTAGGAAGAAAATTACACAGTTTAAATTGCTTAAGCCAAGAGCATCACAAGATGAATTTTGGGCCTTTAACTCTCCAATTTAAACAGGAGAAAATGTAAATGGAATTAAAGAACATAGGAAATACATACAATGAAAGGAGACAAAACTGATATCACCACCATTAGAATCTTTTCATAGAGACTTCAAAAGATTCTGCATATGTATTCAATTCAGCGCCAGAAGATTACAATTGAGTTCAGAAACAACTAAAAGGTGCCCTTGCACTTCTGCCAACATTAATTCATTCGAAACTTCTAGTACTTATACAATTCGATTGCAATGGCTGAACTGAAACGTTTCAGCTTCTAAATCTGACTAGAATAATTTCAACTGACAGTCTCGGTATGTGAACTGATTTACAATGATTAAACAAAAATGTTTCATAAACTAACTGTTGATTTCTCCGACTGCTTGCCTTTTGTCTTCACTATCTGTCTCGCTTTGATCTTCTGTCGAACTCACCAATCTAGTGACACTTGGAGGTTATTTGCTGGTTCCTGGAAAACTGCATTTTGTCTTTCCTAGTTGCACGATCTCTTTCCACTGTAAGTCGGAAGGAATCTCGTAATCCATCATTTCCTTTATCGGGATCTCCAAGTCGATGCAAGTAGCATAAGTCAAAGTTGGCAGCCCGATCTTTACAGTCTTGAATTGATTTAAGATCTCAAAATCTGTGGTCAAATATTCTACCAGATTTGGTCCTTTCAGGTTTTCCCCCAGGCCTTCAAACTTGGAATGATCCATTCTGCACTGGGAGAGGAGATAATTGTATTCCTCTTGATCGTATAATTTCCCTTTGCATCCCAAAATGGTGGGAGGCCTTTGATAAACAATTGTTCAAACATATCCTTGAATTCCTGTATACTCTGCTCCATCTGTACGGCTTTGGTTTGAAATGACTTGAGCAAGTTGTGCTTAGCAATGATCCTCTTGGCCCAAATGATCAGTGTAGTCCTGTCTTTGACCCCAATGGTCTTAAGTTCAATAGTGGGAACAAAATTCAACAAATTTATAGCGTTCTGGGCCCACTCTGAGGGGTTTTACGCCAGTGTTTCATTCACAACAATACACCTTCTTCGAGCAGTGATAACCATGCTATCTTTGTCATTTATGAAATTTAGGTACACGCTGAACTTAACAACTTCAGTAGTAATAGAGTCCCAGATTACATGTTTAGCTCCCTGCAAAAGTTCGTTACCCTTCAACCTCGTCTTCAACTTGTCTACTCTTTCCTGCAAATCTTGATTTTCTTTTTGGAACTGGGCCATCCTCTCATCCTTTGTTTTCATTTCTTGCTGCAAATTTTCTATAACTCCCTTGAGGCTTTTGATTTCTCCCGTCTTCAAGCTAACTTGTGACATAGCCTGGACAATTTCTTCATTGCTTGACCCATCTCCTGCAGTGCCAGGTACAACTGCAGCCATGTTTGATACCTTTCCCTGTCCTTGTGACCAATCCTCCCTTTCCTTCTCGAGCTGCAATACTTTGGCCTTGTAATTTAGTGCTTCCTGTCGAAATGTCTCATTTTCTTGTTCTAGGGCAGCCAACTCTGCTGTTTGTGGGTGCTCTGTGGCATACATCTTTAGCTTCTTCTTCATACTTTGAATCATCTTGTCTTTCTCCTCTAAGGAAGCTTTTACCCCTTGAGGGCCTTCAGATTCTAATCTCTTGACTTGAGTTTGCCAGGCTATGCTGGATGCTTTTTCTTGCCTCAATTGTCCCTCCAACTTAAGTGTATGAGTTGTCAGCCTTGAAACCCTCAAACCCAGACTCAGGTAGTCTGAATACAACATGTCACTGGTGTTTCTGTGAAATTTCACTTTGTCTGGGGCACTAATATTTTCATAATGCAACTTAATTTCAGACACTTTATCCTATCTGCCATTGCTATGTTGAGTGTCTTCTTTTCTATATCTCTGACTGAAAACAGGGAAGACTTATGCTGAGAAATCCTTTCTACCTCGGGTATCAAATCTCTTATTTCACTCATGGCCAAGCTCCCTTTCATAGAATATTGATTTGCTAAATCTTCTTTGGATTGGTAGACTGCTCTAGGTGTCTTATCAAAGACATGTTTCTTGCTGCTGAAAGCCCTTGAGTTGCCTTCACTCTGTGGCATGCTTCCCGAACCAGCCTCTTCGTTTTTGGTCCCACTCTCCACCATTTCCATGCTCATTTGCTCTTTAGGTTCTTCTTTCTTCAGGTCTACTATCTGTGGAGATTGTGCGATTTTCATTTTCTTGGGAACATTTTGCTGACCACTGTTGCCCAGGGCCTCTGATCTACTCCTTTTGCTATAAACACTCATCTTGGGAGCTTTAATAATCAGCCTTGGAGGAGTTTTCTGTGTCTGAGTCTGCTGTAGGGTTGATCCTATTTGTTGTGTCTGATCAGGCTGCAAAATGACTTCCATATCTGCACAGGTTTCCAGATTTGCCAATTTATCAAAGCCATCCACATACTCATGTTCATAAGGGCCTTGTTTGCTCATCAATCTTCTTTTAGATATGACCTGATGTGGATCATATTTTGTCCCTTGTAGTTGTGCAAATCCAAACTCCTTGAGCTTGGCCTGGATCTGAGGAAAGCATGATCTAGTCTTCACAACAAAGGGTCCTATTATGAAAGGAAATTTTAGGTTGGACGCTTTGTACATTTTCATAAAATGTTCTGTTTCTGAGGTGATTCTTTGCGTGATGAACTCCAGAGAAAAAACTCTGGGTGTCAGAAAAATCGACAACAGGTAAGGTGCCTCTGGGCATCCATATACCCAAATTATTGTAGAATGCATGAACATCACCCAATCTCCCACTCTGTTTTCTGGATTTGGCTACAAATAACTTTTCATGTCCTCTAGGACTCTTGGCAAGTTAGTGTTGAAGGTCAAGCTGTAAACTCTGGACATGATCTTATTTATGAAAATGAGCATTGTGATCCTTTTGCATTCAGTTGAGATGAATGCTTCTTCGGGGAACTCTGTTTTGTTTGTCTCCAGAAACATCTTCAACATGTATGTGTAATACCTGAAGTGCCTTAGTGATTGGAAATTCACTAGCTGTTTGTGTACATTATCGGCTATAAACTTGTCAAAATTGATACAGACTGACTGATTGGACTTTGATTGAAAAAAGGTTAACAGGAAACCTAGCATGACCTCAACTACATATTTGTCATTATCTAAACCTAAAATTTGACAGAGTATGGAACAGGCCCACTGGACTTCAATAACCATAACGCTTACAATCATTGGCAAAGATAGACTTTCAGAATAATGCTCGGGTTTAACAATGGTCTGCAAAAATAGGGTTTTGATCTTGGGGGGGCATTCTCTGTAGATTGTAATTAGCTTTTCTTTCTCGAAGGGTTCAGACGCTGTGGAGGGAGACTCTGGTATGCCGATGGTGTATCGAATTGACGGGCTATCTACTCTGCACAGGACCTCTGACCCTAACTTATATAAAATGACCTTCTCTTCCTGTGAGTATTGTTCTGCACACCAGATTATGAATTCCAAGAAGAGGAATGCGGCTTCGACGACATAAGGGACTATGGAGGCTTGGACCGCTTCGAGGAAAGGTATTTGTCTCCCTACATTATCTGACAAATTGAATCTGGACACAGAGACAGGTGAGACAATTATTTTTGTGTCAAATACATCATAGTCTCTATCAATTAGGGCTTCTTCTTTCAAGGCGAGATCTTGCTTTGTTACAGACATAATGACAGGGTCCATGGCAATAATGAAAAATACATGCGAATGAGCGGAGAACACACGAGACTGGTGCGTTGTTGAGCCTCAATTTGAACATAGCGATTGCGCCAATTTCAAACGTTCAAATGATTTGAAATATTATAAAATAATGGCGAGGGTCCTCTCCTTATATATTCTTCCCGATATTGGGGACAAGGCAAAGTGGTTTGGAGCAGACTGCTTTTCGCCTCGATATGCCTCTGGTGGCGCCACATGGTCATGAGCTGAAACCATGGTATTTTTATCGGCCCGCTCTCAAACGATTAAACTTCACGCTAGTTCCCCGCTCGATATGTTTTCTGACCGTCGATTTGGGATGTCTTAGATTTGTGGCCTGTCGGGTCCCATCAACCTCGTGCCCCTGCTAGATTTAGCTTTATTCTGCTAGATGTGGCTCCGTCCTTCATTTTATCGTGTCTCTACACCGGTTTGACCCCTCGCTAAATCCCGAGACTTGGATTCTATCGAGAAATTGTTATGGTGATAACACACTTGACCATTTTGTCCACTTAGCCACTTTGTCCACTTAACCAACTTTGTCCACTCAACCACTTTATCCACAAATAGTAAACTCTCAAATTCTAGTTGCAATTAATTTATTTTTAATTGTTTTCTTGTTGCAACCACTTAACCCATGATTAACCACTTTGACTGGTCAACTTCTTCTAGGAGCTTCTAGAATAATTTGACTTCTTTGACCTTCTAGAGGCTTCTAGATAACTCATGAGGGTTCTCCAACTTCACATGGCCATAACTCTCTAACCGTTAGGAGTTATGTGACATTCCACATATCACCTAAAATTGCATGACATATACTATCCATATGTAATAGTTTCTCCTGCAAATTCACTGATATTCGTTAGATTATTCCTTAATCAAACTTGGGTTCCCTAACCACACTGTTGAGCTACCTAACCATTTGGACTTCACAAAGCGTCTTCCCGTGAGGGCTTTCACCGTAAGTGGACCACTTTGAGAACTTTATCCAAGAGCGTCTTCCTGTGAGGAATTTCACCATAAGGGGACCACTTTGGAGTTTATCCATTTGGTTATTCCTATCAACCATGATAAGACAATAATGACCAACCTTTACATCATCCCGTCTATACATTAATCCATGAAAATACATCACTATGACATCACTTGACATCTTTGACATCAATTACATCTATGATAACATAGGTCGTCAATCAATACATCAATGATACTACGACAAAGACATCAATGACAACATAATGTAACAAAATATTCATTAACCTTGTATGGTTTCGAGTAGGGACTAGTGAGTCAGATGAATTCATGACGAATGTCTTTGAGATGTGTGAGAGAGACTAACTGCAGGGCTATCCATGAAACCTACCAGCCCCCAACTGGGACGCTTGGAAAGCCATAGAAAAAGCTTGAAGGAAACCCGTGAGACTTTAAGTTCAAAGTTATACTGTTAAATCAGAGGAGAACCCATACTTTAATCCATGTTAATGATGACCGTCGATCTGTTGGAGGAATGGAGGCCGAAAGATCCTGGCCGTTGGTCGGAGGATATGGTCAAAGTAACCCTGGAACTCCGGATTGAAAGCACTCTGATGGAAAAGGCCCGAGGGGCATTTTAGATCGTTAATCGAAGTAGGAGGTGAGATCAATTTGCAACCATAGATCTCTGTAGAGTCTTGTCTAAATGAGGTTAAGTGGAAGGTGACGTCGTGCTGACATCATGTTGACAGGGAGTATCTACGTAACCCAAGGATGCTACGTGGCACACTGTAATTGGTCGAAGGATCTGGGGGTGAGACCTTGTTGAATTTAGGCCTTTGAATAGGCACTTTATTTGTCGATCGTCGAATTCGAGTGCAGGCATATTTCCACCGCCCATCGAACGGGTGCCATCAGAGTGTCTCAGATGGGAAACAATCCGATGGGAAGAGCTTTGAGGGAGTTCTGGACTATAGATCGAGAGAGGGCAAGAATTAATCCTTACCGTTGATCAACGTAAAGGAGAGATTAAACCTTAGTCGTCGATTAGTAGCAGGGCCCTCCTGGTCACTTGGAAGGTCGCCTTCATCGTCGACTGTGGGATCTACAAATGGATAAATTTCCACCGTTCGTTGGAAAGGGATGGTCAGAGTGAGTGGTAGTCCCAGTGGGAAGGGGATTCCGAGGGAGAGACTCTGAGAGTCAACGAGAGTCATCTATTGTTGAAAGGGATGAGGGTAAATCTTAGTTGTTGATCCCTAGATGTTCCAGCAAGAATGAAGGGAAATGACCTTCAAAACCGTGGTAAGTGATGAGTAAATGGAGACTCTGACACGATCTGAACCGTTGAACCTACACTCCGAGGATCGTTGGATCTGTCGGAGTATATGCCATCGGGGCAGGGTTGGATCTTAAGCGGATGAGACTTCGATGGGAAGGACTCGAGAGGGCATCCAAACCATCGATTGGAAAGAAGGAAGATCAAATCCTAGCTGTTGGTTTTGAACTATAAGCCTATGAACTGGGAAGAACTATACAACCGACAATGACGTATCAAATTTGCGATTGGTCCATGTGGCGTACGAAGACTGGTGCCACGTATCAAGTAGAATCAGGTTCTTAAGCAGGACCTTTGTATCGGATTTTGAGTGCCACGTGTCACGACCAAGGGCAGGGCCACCAGACAGGACAAGTGGCATCCAACATGTACATAGGTGGACACGTGTTTATTCGAACCGCATAGAACATGCTGAGTACGAGTCTCATCGGTTTCCTACCTGAGGACAGGTGTGTTGACCAAAATTTGGTCATCTATATTTTCCCTCTCTTGGATTAACAAAAAGAACGATATTGGAAGATGAATATTTTTGAACTATTATATGTTCATTGCATAACCCTCGGTATTAGCTTCACCATGCATTTCGCGTAATCAAAATTCGAGTCTCCATGACCAAGATACGCATACTTCTATTGAGAAGTCCAATATAGGTATTATAAGAAGAAATATGAAAAATGTTCCAAGTGACATGTTCTCTCCTCCCCTTTCCCTTCACCTCTATTCATTCTCTCATTTTATACTTAGTCATTTTTCCCATTGTCTCATTACTTTCATATTCCCCTTACCATTTTCCACACTTAACCATTTTTCCTTATTCCTTTCCACGTTCACATTCATTTCCCTTTTCCTTTATTTTCCCATTTCTTTTTATTTTCCTTTCCATTTTCATTATCCCATTTTTCCATTTCTTTCATTTTCCCAAATTTCCCAAATTTCACGTAATTCCTTTTATTTCCCATGTATTTCTTTTCATTTTTCATATTTTCCATATGGGTGAAATCACGAAGGTGGGTTACACTTTCGTGACAATCAGGTCTCCAAAATTCCGTAAAACATTTTTTCGGTCGAACTAATAATTTTTTTCAGCCGAACTATTTTTCGGCTGAAAAAATAAACGTCAAATCGAACGGTGCAATAACTGCCCCCTCGTTTGCGTGTACAAATTTGGTTGGCCGGATATTTTCTTTCTGGCAATCCGTTTTCGGCCGAACAATTGTTCGGCCGAACTATGTTTCGGCCGAAAAATAGTTCGACCGAACTATCTTTCGGCCGAAAATTTGTTCGATCGAAAGATTGTTTATATATTAACCACACAACGATATTGCAATGTTTTACAAAAAATTGTTGTCGTATGCTGCTGTGTGTTGTCGATTGCTGCTGTTTGTGTTCGTTGTCGTATGCTGCTGTGTGTTGTCGTGAGCTGTGTGTTGTGTGAGGAGGTCGCCGGGAGGTCGTGAGCGCAGGGGACGTGAGCGCATCTGAGGTCGCCGGGAGGTCGTCAACGCAGGTGTCGTCGAGCGCCGGGGTCGTCGTTGCGTTTGCAACAGGTAAGTTTCTAAACAATTGATGTATGTTTAAAATATTTGATTTAAATGTAAATCGTTGTATGTTTGGACTGTGAGGGGGCCGCGGGTGCTCAGCCCTGTGGCCAAGCCGTGGG
>ML810662.1:29247-43817 GCA_009831015.1 Picea engelmannii
TGTAGAAATAAGTAACTCATTATCATTCATTTCATGTTTAAGAAACATACTGTTAAACAATTGTCAAATTGACATATCAAATCATGATAAAAAAAAATTGAAAAATAGTCATTGGAAAGCTAACACAATTCTTCACAAGTTTTTTTTTTACTGTAAAGTGAAATTCTAAATAAAAAAAATACTTTTGTATGTCGAAAGTTGAATAACTTGTGAAAATACAGTTTTTTTTTCTCATAAAACAAGCAAAAATGTAACCCATCTTCATGATTTCACCCATATTTCTTTCCATATTTGAGGTGATCTATTATATACTTTCCAGAGTTAGTCTTATTTACTATGTCTTACCGCGGGTTGGTGATATTTCTTAAGAGTATGTTTTATCTCCGCTACCCTCACAATGTTTAAGGTTTAAGCTATTATTAGGTTTCTTTTCAATTTACCAGATAACCATAGCATAGATAGGATCACTGAGAGAAACACAATCGCATGATACACAACATTTATCCTGGGAAATCCTCATGGGGGAGAAAACCCAACAAAAACTTCCTTGATATAGATAGCCAATACAATGCCAAGACAATAAACCAAACACTAGAGAATATCCTCCAATGAGTAATGCGCCTCTCTCTTCCTTCTTCTCCCAACTGCAGCTACCAAACTTGCGCACTAAGTGAGAGAATGAGTGAGTGATCAAATGAGGCGCTGGATTCCTTTATTTATACAAACTGGCAGGTGCTGGAAAGGTGTCTCTTCACTGGGCGGGGCCGACTTGTCTTCTTAGTGGTTAAAACCACTTTAAATGGCCTGGGGGTCGACTTCTCAATTTGCATAATATATTTAGGGTTTGACCAATCCACAAAAGGGGATTTGGTCAATTACAATGCTCGACATGATCAATCCCTTTTATAAAAGGGGATTGATCTAATGAATAATAACTCAATAATAAATATATTTTTCTTTGCAGTTACAATATTTCAACACTCCCCCTTAACAAGAAGGGTATTCTACAACATCATCAGGAGAGAGAGAGGGCAACAACATAAACAACATCTGAAACATTGATTGGCATATCTATAAATCATCGAAAGTTTTTCTCATCATCAATATCATCATCCACAACAGGGAGTTGGAATGGTATCATCATTTGCATCAACATGGATTAGTATAACACTAATACATCATCGTCATCAATAACGACACAAGGCTGATACAACATCAACAACAAAAGTTTCATAGCACAAAGGATAGAACATCATCAACAACAACAACATCACAACACGAAGGCTGGAGCATCATCAACATCAGCAATAGGCTAGAAATCTTCAGCATGAAGCTGGCATCTCAACAACATCAACACAAAGCTAGAAATCTTCAGCACGAAGCTGGCATCTCAACAACATCAACACGAAGCTGGAAATATTCAACACGAAGCTGGCATCTCAACAACATCAACACGAAGATGGAAATCTTCAGCACAAGGCTGGCATCACAACAACATCAACACGAAGCTGAAAATCTTCAGCACTAGGCTAGCATCAAAACAACATCAACACGAAGCTGAAAATCTTCAGCACTAGACTGACATCAACACTACTCCACCTTTCGAGGGAGGTCCTTTCGGACTAACGAAGATTATCTCGAAAATGCTCAAACGTTACATGAGATAGAGGCTTGGTCAACACATCAACAACTTGTTCATCTGTGCTAACATACTGGATCTTTATGGCTCCTCTCTGCACCATATCACATATGTAATGATATCAGATCTCTATGTGTTTTGACTTGTCATGGAACACATGGCTCTTTGTCATCTTTATGCAACTCTGGTTATCACATAGGATCACAGTTTCTTCCATCTCCAGATCAAATAGACCTGTCAACAACTTTCGAAGCCATATGGATTCACAATTGGCGGAACATGCAATAATGTATTCTGCTTCTGCCGTGCTGAGAGAAATGCTTGATTGCTTCCTACTCTGCCATGAGACACTTCCAACCCAATCTGAATCGTTATAACCACTCAGTCTGAAGTCATGATCTCCATTATAGCTGAGACTAAAATCTAATGTACCCTTAAGGTACCTCATCACATGTTTTGTAGCAACCAGGTGAACACGTCTGGGCTCTACCAGAATTTGACTCAAGGTGTTCACAACAAAACATATATCTGGCTTGGTGTTCGTTATATACATCAACGATCTAATGACCTCTCTGTACATTGTAGCATCAATCAACTCTGACAAAGTGTCAACCAGGAGCTTCAACTTTGTTTCCATGGGTGTATTCATGGATTTTCACTCCAACATATTAAATCTCTCAGTATTTCAATTGCATACTTCCCTTGGTTAAGGAAGATCTTCTCTGGGCTCTGCCAGACCTCAAGACTTAAGAAATAGTGCATTAGGCCAAGGTCTTTCATCTCAAATTATGCAATGAGCTTCTTCTTACAATCAATGATGAGTTTTTCTTCTCCATTTAAGAATAAGTCATCCACATACAACAACAATATAACATGCTCATCATTCATAACCTTGAAGTAAAGGTTAGAATCAACTTTATTCTTGTTAAAGCCCAAGCTCGTCAGGAAACTGTCAATCCTTCCATACCAAGCTCTAGGAGCTTGCTTCAATCCATACATATCCTTCTTCAACTTGTGAACATGAGTCTTCATGTCTTCAACTTCAAACCCTTGAGGTTGTTCTATATACACTTCTTCTTCAATGACACCATTCAAGAAAGTTGTTTTCATGTCCATCTGGTGTAACTTCCACTTCATCTTAGCTGCAAGAGATATGATGGTTCTAATTGAAGTGTATCTGGCTACATGATCAAATGTCTCTTCATAGTCAATGCCTTCCTTTTGAGAAAAGCCACAAGCAACAAACTTTGCTTTATATTTCTCAATACTTCCATCAACAACATGTTTTATTTTGAAAATCCATTTGGAAGATATCGCATCCTTGCTTTTTGGTTTGGGAACTATTTCCCATACATCATTATTTATAATGGATTGGTATTCTTCTGTCATGGAATCTGCCCATTCTTTCTTCTGAATAGCTTCTTCAAAGAAAGTAGGCTCTTTCTCTAAGAGATCACACATCAAAGCCATATAACTGGAGAATGGCTTGGGTTTCTTGACTTGTCTCATGGTTTCTTCGGGGGCACCATACTTCTCTCCATCTTGAATAAGTTCCCTTTCCCAGGCTGGCTTTTTCTTGTGGGAGATCGTCATCTAGGGAGGTTATTGAGATTCTATTATGTCATGATCTTCTAGAATCTCCTCATCAGGGGAAGTTATGACTTCCCTCACTGGTTCTGCAACTCTGGGAGCCACATGTTCTTCTTCATATACTTCTTCAAGCTGGCATCTTCTTTATTTCTTGAGTGCTGCATCTTCATCAAAGGTTACAGCCCTGTTGCTCAATATGATGGTAACCTGGTATATAAACTCTGAAGGCCTTGGAGACCTCACAGTATCCAACAAATATTCCCTTCTTTCCTGAAGGGTCCAACTTGGTTCTCTTCTCTTTCGAAATGTGTACAAATACTGGACATCCAAATATTTTGAGATGGCTTGCTTCTGGCTTCTTTCCGGAGAACATCTCTTGAGGGGTATTGAACCCAAGTGCACTATGGGACAATCTGTTTTGTACATATACTACTGTTTTTGCTGCTTCGAGCCATAAGTGCATTGAAAGATCTTGATCATGGATCATAGTCTTCACTGCTTCCATTATAGTCATGTTCTTTCTTTCTGCTACACCATTTTGTTTAGGATTGTAGGGAGTGGTGAGCTCCCTCTTGATCTAGACATCTTTGCAAAAGTTTGCAAACTCTTTTGAGGTGTATTCTCCTCCATTATCTGACCTGAGTATTTTGATCTTTCTTTCAGAGAGATTCTCTATAGAAGCTTTGAATTCTTTGAATTTACTGAACACTTCATCTTTTGATTTCAAAAAGTAAACCCAGGTTTTGCGAGAATAGTCATCAATAAAAGACACATAGTATACATACCCACTGATGGAGGTTGATGGCATTGGGCCTCATACATCTGAGTGAATGAGCTCTAGGATTCCTTCTGCTTTACTGTCTCTCTTCGGGAAAGGGTTCTTGATGTTATTTCCTTGTGCACATTCGTTGCACACACCTTCATGGTCAACCTTGAATTCTGGTAGACCTGTAACTGCTTTTCTTACATATGGTAATGCCTTGTAGTTGATGTGAGCTAGTCTTCTATGCCAAAGTTCACATGGATTCTTAATGGAATGGGTCAAGTTCGCTTCTGAGTGACCCTTTAGCTTATACAAGCCACCTTCTTCTTTTCCAATAACAACTGCTTCTTCCATGCTTTTTCCTTTGGGCCACATAAGAACTTCTCCATCTATGAAGGAAAATTTGAAACCTTTCTTTTCTGAAGCTGAGATTGAAAGTAAGTTCTTTGTCAAACTTGGTACATATAGTACATCCTTCATCTTCATTGGGGTCCATGAATCAAGTTTGTAATTTGATTCTCCTACTCCTTTGATAGGGTATTGATAATCATCTCCAAGTGTAACTTTCCGGGGAAACTTCTTTTCTGTAAGGCAAGAGAGAATGTCTCTTTGACCTGTCATGTGCTTGGAATTACCACTGTCTATGAGCCAAGTGTCCTCACCAGGTGATACTAATCCTGAGAGGGCAGAGATTAAGACATAGTCTTCAATCTGTTCTTTTATCATCTTTGTGGATGGTTCTTCATCTTCAACTGTATAGGCATGGTGCCTCTTGTTTCTTTTCTTGTATTCTTCTCGTCTAGATGAACAATTCTTAGCAATATGTCCCATCTTGTCACAATGGTAACATTGGTAGGATGAGAAATATTTTTCTCTTCTTTGACCTTTCTGAAACTTCTGGAATCTCCTTGGAGGGTGAGATTCTTTATGTATGAATTTGTTTTGGGGGTGAGACTCCTTATGAGTTTCTTTCTGGAAGTAAGACCTCTTTCTTCCTCCTTTAGTATGAGTGGCTAGGGTTTGATCTTCATCTCTTGATAGTAATGCTTCTTGGTTAACTACTCTTGCTTCTTCTTGAACACATTCTTCCCAAAGACTGTCAAAGTTTAATTTCTTCTTTCTGGCACAAATGGTTTGGATGAATACATCCCAAGGTCTTGTGAGACCATTAAGGGATGTCATTATAAGTTCGTCTTCATCTAGAGTATCACCAATTGCTTCTAGTTGTTCTTTGAATTGTGATATTCTAGAGAAATATTCTTGAATTGTTTCTCCTTTCTGCATCCTTGTACTTTTGAGTTGAGTTCTTAGATTCATCTTCCGATTAATGTTCTTTCCTTCATACAATCTGGTTAGGGCATCAAACATTTATTTTGGAGTCTTCTTTGAAGACACTTGAGGAATCAAGTGATCTTTAATAGAATCTGCAATGATTCTCTTGGCCCTAACTGTGTCATTTTGGTGTTTTGCTTTATCTGCAACATCGGTAGGCTCTGGTGCATCTTCTTTAATGAATCTTGCTAGGTCATTCTCTTCAAGAATGAGTGCAATCCTATACTTCCAGGCACAAAAGTTTTTCACACCTTCTAGCTTGTCAACAAGCTTAGTGCTTACAGACATCTTTACTTGGAACTAGGAAAATGACCAAAAATTGAAAATGCTCAGAATTTAATTTTGAACTTACCAGGAGGTGCGCTTGGATGAGGCGATTAGTTTGGTGCAATTGGATTTCAGAAAATCCAATTTTTTCCCTTTCAAACTTGACCAACGGAATTCTTGACTGGTACTTCCGGAACTGGTTATGGTTTCCTGGTTTTCTTGTGCTTTTGGTTTTCTAGTACTTCTGGTTTTCTGGTACCAGTGAAAACTAGGTTTTCACTTTTCGGGAGTTCTATCCACTAAAAAAGTGCGTTGAAGGGGCCAAATAGTTTCCTAAGCTAGGGCACACTTTTCTAGATGATTTTTAGGCTGGAATTCCTCTTCAATAAAAAACCCTAATTTTCTTGTACGACAACAATGACGTTTTTCTTTATCTAGTGAAATATGCTCTCTTCATCTTAGCTCTGAAACCATGTTAAGGTTTAAGCTATTATTAGGTTTATTTTCAATTTACTAGATAACCATAGAAGAAATAGGATCACTGAGAGAAACACAATCACAAGATACACATCATTTATCCTGGGAAACCCTCATGGGGGAGAAAACCCATCAAAAACTTCCTTAATATAGATAGCCAATACAATGCCAAGACAATAAACCAAACACTAGAGAATATCCTCCACTGAGTAATGCGCCTCTCTCTTCCTTCTTCTCCCAACTGCAGCTACCAAACTTGCGCACTGAGTGAGTGAATGAGTGAGTGATCAAATGAGGTGCTGACTTCCTTTATTTATACAAACTTGCAGGTGCTGGAAAGGTGTCTCTTCACTGGGGAGGGCCGACTTGTCTTCTTAGTGGTTAAAACCACTTTAAATGGCCCGGGGACCGACTTCGCAATTTTCATAATATATTTAGGATTTGACCAATCCACAAAAGAGGATTTGGTCAATTACAATGCCCGACATGATCAATCCACAAAAGGGGATTGATCTAATGAATAACTACTCAATAATAAATAGAATACTTTTTGCAGTTACAATATTTCAACAACAATGCACTTTGACTTTCACCACCTTCATAATGCACACAACTCTTTTTACTACTCTTTACTATGTAACTCCTCCAACACTTAACCAAATATATATGAGTTACCGCGGGTTCACGGGTTGGTGAGGGTTGGTGATATTTGTTTCATATGTTATATGCAAGTCCGTCCGACTGATTCTCAAGACTTAGAATATTTTACAACTTCTTTTACTACTATTTACCTCTCCTCTCCACTTTACCTACACTTAGAAGTTTTCACACTCTTTTCTTACTATGTATTACTGCGGGTCCGTGGTGATTTCCTCACCTACCTCTGCGTTCACGTAAACCCACGAACCTGCCATATTATTTTAATAATATTTTTCCTATTCTAAGTTCTATGAGGAACATCTCCAAGTGACACATGACACTTTATTAACCAATGCGATATATCCACATGGCAGTTAAATGGATGGTGCCACATGACAACTAATTAATGGAGACACATGGCAACATACATTAAGTGACACATGGTGTGATTTTATTGGATAACATATGGAAGATTCTTATTGACAGATTGTTGGCTTATCAAGTGATGACATGTGGAAAATTTTGGTTGGGTGACTCATCATTGCTGACTGGGCATATTGGTGGTTGACAGGGCATGCAAAAATTATTATTATATTCAACAATTTTCCAAGAGTCGAATCCTCCAAGCTCCATAATCTCCTCTCTTCTTTATTTCTTGTCAAGTGTATGTCACACTTAACATTATATACCACTAAGACTATTTTATTCTCGTACATGTGGGATAATAATATTGAAGAAAAGTCAAAATTCAACAAAGGAGGTCGAAATTAAATCAAGGGCCCACATTTACCCATCAAACTTGATCGACGGTGGCTAAGCCATGATCTTGCAAAGGTTATATATTGAGCTCCCGACCTCCGTTTGAAACAAACTTTATATTGTTGGAAAGATATTTTGATGTAGAAGATGATGGGATAGGTATTGAGAGATGAAAGTTACCAAAATTTTCTGAAAAATTAAAATATCAATCAGTAACATTTTTATGGCTAGTTGATAAATTTCCTCAACACCTCGACTTCACAAAGTCATATCCTGAGATCCAGTAGTTAGATTTGGAAAAAACTTATATCATTGGAAATATAAGACGATGGAGATCACATATAATTGGTTTAAATGGCTGAAAGGTTGTATATCCTGTCCAAAAATTTAAATTACAATCCTCTTTTAAAAATCAATTAATTAAAATTTTGAAATAAAAGTTTATTTTAAAAAAGGGAAAAGACCCATTTGGAATATGCTTATATTAATGATGTGAGTTCATTAATGAGGAATTAATGAGATTTTAATTAAAGGGAACGTTTCAAGAAGAAATTTGTACGGGAATTTCCAAAAGGGAGAAAACCTAATTACTCAAGTAGTTAGAAAATCTCATCTTAAAAAGAGAAGAGAGGCTTCATCAAAAGGTCCAATAATCAATATTGTCAGAGGGGCAGGGTAGAATATCAGAGGAAGAAGAAGGTACAACCATGGATACATAATCAAGCTTCTGATCAAAAGAAATAAATCTCCATCTTCTCCATTCTTTCTATTTCTTCTACACCATTTCTCATAGCTTTATGTTTGAATCTCAGAGTTGGGAACAAGGCTGAGTTCTTGAGTGTTCTTCTTGTATTCTTCTACAGAATTTTCTTATATCATCATGGAGTATTTACAACCATATACATGATTGTCAAAGTTTTTGTAATGAAGAACATTTTTCATGAATAAACTCCACAAAGAATTGTTTCAGGGTTGATCTTGACTGTATCTTGTAACTTTGAGTTTTAAGTATGAGATATTTGAGGTTGACCTATCAAATTCTCTTTTGATCTTGATAGTAGTATTCTTTTAAAATTATTTGAGATGATCAAATTATTCTCTCCCATTTCTTATGAAGAAGACATGGATGCGTTTATATATGATTAAGAAGATTGTGTGTGATGTTGATCACAATTTATTTCTGATGTTGAATCCCTCCTTCAATCTTTTCTTATTGTAAAAATAATTTTGCTGCACATAAAGATTGTATTTAGGTTGTTGAAGAGCCATTTTATTTCATAATCTCAAGAAATAAAGATTTAGGGTTTGCTGCCTAGTACTCTCCTAATCCAAGATATTCAAAGATATATATTTTAGCCAAAGAGGAGAATTACCTCTTTAAAAACACAGGAGGATTCATATCCTTGTGAGGTTGTTGTTTTGGTCTTGATGGATTCAAGCGTCAACAAGGTGTCCAAACCCTTGTTGTAGATCTCTGTGAAGAGATTCTAACCATCCATCACAAGATATAATTCAGAGTGAATTACAAAGACACACTTCGACGACAGAGCTTTGAGATGAAATCAAGGCCGTTGATCTGCCAGTGTCAAAAGAGCTCTGAGATGCAATTGGTGTCGTTGATCTACCGAGATGGAAAGTGTTCCGAGACACAATCACGACCGTCGATCTACCAAGAACGTAGGAGGTCAATGGACGATCTGGACTGTTTACCTTTAGTCAAGGGATCAAAAGGGATGATGTGGATAGCTCCACGTGTTATGGTGCAGGTGGTGCCACATGTCATAACGATTATGCACCTGTAGGTAAACTCCCAAGGGAAATATGAATGTTGTGTGTCAGTACAGGTGGCACTTAGCATGTCCTGAGAAATGACGCGTGTCAGTAGTGGATTAACGATCGAGACAAAAGTAGGTCCAGATGCAAAAAAGGTGATTTGGTTGTTAACTTAAACCTCAGTCCTTGATCGTGGGAGATGATCAGATCTCCACCGTCCATCAGAGGAGGCTTGTCGAGGTGGTTCTATTCACCAAGGAAAATTTCACTCTGATGGAGGGACTTCGAGAAGTGATCACCGTCGTCTATCGACGAAAAGGAAAGATGCGACCTCATCTGTCAATCTCTGTGGATTTCACATGGTCGAGGAGAGAAGGTTATAAATATTGGACATTAACTGTCACGCAGGTAAAATATGGCGACGCGATCAGAGTCATTGATGGACTAACCTCGAGAACCGTTAGATCCGGTGGGGTGAGTATGGTCGGAGTTTACTGTTGGAGTGGAATGTGACCCTATGGGAAGGAACTCCGACGAGAGGAGCTCGAATGAATTTGAGCCATTAATCAGAGAGGGCCGTGATGGAGTGATAGCTGTTGGATCTGTCAACGAATTGTCGTCGGGACTAGTCTATCGAATCTTGTTGGGCATCCAAGAATCCAATGAAGGGAACTTTGAGAACGAAAGGAGATCGTTGATCAGAGCTGTTGGTTTGAAGGGCCGATGGACTAGGTGGCATGTACCACACCAGAATCCAAGTCAACGCTATGACTGATGGTGAAAGTAATGGAGAGCCACGTGGTAGTGAGGTAGGCTTGGGCCAATGGAATCCAGGAAACTTTGGGAAGCTATAAATTTTGATTGAGAGCTCGGTTTTGAGCATGGTGGCAGTCATTGGAAAACACTTAATGAGTAGAGGATGATGGTACCCTCAAGAAGAGATTTTGATATGACTGAGGAAATGCAAAAATTTAATACCCCATTCCCTAAAAAGCTACCTAGGGGGTTGGGTGTTTTGCAGACTGGTATCAAAGCAGGAAACAACACTAGGCCTGGAATGGACCAGAGATCAATCAAAGGATTCGTATATCAAGAATAAGATGAGGTTTATAAAAAGAGTTTCTCTACATTTAAAAGTTTGGTTATTATCTGCCCTAGCACCTTGAGGAGAAGGACTGCAAATTTAAATTTTTGTTTTAGAACTTCATACAACAGAGATTTTATCATACTGATTGGAGCATCAGGATTATATTCTGGCTTTTTTTGGATTTGAGGGCTACTCCTACAGTAGTGGGAACATGCTGATAGACATTAAGAACAAGTCTCAAACGTGAATAGATGAATTTGGCTAAATCATGTTATAGAGCTGCATGTGTCTGGAGAACAGATGAGTTGAGTTGTTTTATGTAAAGTGTAATGTTGTCCATCCATTTGGAAGGACAAAACTTCTTACAATTGTAATGATAGTCTATATAAGGACTAAGAGCCTTATGGAAAATTTTCCTTGTGGCTAAAGGGATTCGGTATAGATTGATCGAATATTTATAAATATTGATTGTTTCTCAAAGAAATAGAGGAGTTAAAAAAGGGGGAGTACCTATTATCCTTTTCTTGATTAATGTTTGTGTTTCTCTAGGATGAAGAACTGAAGTGATGTTGTGTAGATGTTTTCATAACAACTAACAACAATTTTATTTTATTTTTTATGTTACATCTAGTGAACACATTGCGGAATAATGTAATAGAATGTAACAAGATATGCTAGGACATATCCAAGAACATTTTGTTGTTCCCAAGAAGTGTTAGGGAAACTCATATGTTGATTATACCTGACAGTTGATATAAAGGTGATTTTGTTTTATGAATATAGGGAAATTGGAGTTGTTGGGGAGAACTCTGCCAAGGGTGATTAAACACAAACAGAGGTAAATGCGAGAAGGTTGCTGCTGATTAATAAAAGAACCTATGAGTTCCTTGGAAAACCATTGATAAGGTAAACTCAGAAGTGTACTGGTAGCCAAGGATGATTTAGATCCTTGCAAGAAATTCATGAACAAATGTGACATGAACACTTTGATCAATCATGAATAATTGGGAACTACAATGCTCTTTGTTAATGCATTGAGGAAAGACATGTTGGCATGAATAGTTGGGTAATGGACTTCCCATCATGGAAGGACCTTCTAATGTCCTACCATAACTATGAAATAATAAAGAGAAAAAAACCTGGGTGGCCATGGACTTTGGCACCCTGAATGCCAACAAAGAAAGAATGCTTAAATGTTTGAGTGAAACTCTGAGTTTTATGTGTGTTGATCAGAGGTTATGATCAGCTTGCAACAAGAAACATAGTCCTGTTGTAAATGGGAGTATGGATAAAGAAGCCATGTGGTGATAGGTTGGGTGAGTCCCAACACACCATGACAAAAGTGCTTGACATTGAGTATGGTAATCTGAAAACAATGCAAGGGTGCATTGTGTAAGAATGTGGCCATGGGGCATTGACACATTGATTAAAGTCATATAATATTTGAATTCTATTTTAAAAGGATTGGTATGCTGAAATAATGCATGTGAAAGGAATGGTATTTCCTTTTATTTTATATATCATTGAATAGATAAATTGTGATGTAATTGTTAGTATGTATAATTCTGAAACTGTTTGTGATGTCACTGCAAGTATGCAATGAAAATATAATGTGCATAGGAACTAACCATTTGTTTGGTTGAGTGAAGGATGAAGTTCACGAAGAAGAGGATCTTGGATATGGCAATGTTGTAAGCCCATAGAGAAGACCAATGCCCGCTGGTTGCAAAAGAACCAAACTGCCCAGAGAAAGAATTCTCGAGCTTATGAAATCTGGTTCCTATATGGAATAGATCTGAAAATAGAAATATGAAATGGGAAATTTGTGGTTAACAGATTTGAAGGATTGTTTTTATCGAAAATTGATAATATCTCATGAGTCGTTGTATGCATGTGATTCAAATAAGAGATGACAAATCTGCCCGGGGAGGACAGGTGATGGTTGTTAAGCTAGGAAAGTATGTAAATGATACTGTGTGACATACGAATCTTGTGATATGCCATGGTCATCATAAAGAATGTTGTGTGTGGTAACATGGGCCAAAGGGATGCATCAACTATAAGACTCAAGGAAGCCTCTGAAATTCTTCTTGTGTGGGAAAGCTTTGGCAAGGCAAGATGGGTCGCCCAAGCGATTGCATAGCAAAGAAGGGGATGCATGAGCCTGGACCTGGAGGGTGATAGACCACAAGGAAGAGAGGACTTTGATAATTCTTGTAATATGTTGATTACAATCATGCACACAAGGGGTATGTCAAGGAAAGACAATGAACCAATTAAATATGACAGCCATATGGATACAAATCCATAAATTGCATAGATGAGTATCTTGCTGATTGTAAATTTCCTCCTTAATTATGGACAACAATACATGTTTTTTCATAGATTGAGGTTAATATGTTTGCTGTTGGAAATTGTTGTAGGCATGAGTTAAATAGTAAGAGTCTGGAAAAGAATAGGCCAAGAAGAGGAATAACCTTGCTGAGACAAATGGAAGAGAAGGCATGATAGGTGTTACTGAGAAAGAACACCGAGGACAATGTTCCTTTGAATGGGGAGGGGATTACAACACCCCCTCTCTAAACCTCTGATTGTATGTAATTAATTGTAATTAATAATTTCCATGCTATGGCATGAAGATAATGTAAATGTATTTATGATCAATCGAGAATGCCAATAGTTGATTGTGGGGGTGAAGCTTTGAGTACGAGCCATGATACCACTAGAGGGATGAGAGGAGGTTCCCTTAAGCTAAAAGTGTTGAAATAATGTAACTGCAAAGTGTATTCTTATTATTATTTGATATATTATTCATTAGATCAATCCCCATTGTGGATTGATTATGTCGGCTACTTTAAAAGGACCAAATCCCCTTTTGTGGATTGGTCATATTGTAATTGTAAAAGGAAAAATAAGAAGTCGGCCCCATAATATATCAAAGAGGCCCCGAAACATAATAAAGGTGGTTATAACCACCCAGTTGGAGAAGTCGGCCCTGCTAGTGAAGAGACACTTCACACGTGCCAGTCTTGTATAAATAAGGAGGCTAGTGCCTCACTTAGACAGACAACTCACTTGCTCAATTGTGAGACAAGTTTTGGAATTGCAGTTATAGAAGGAGAGAGAGTGGTGCATATCTGGGAGAGGATCTTCTGCATTAGTTTAAGAAATCTCTTGGCATTGTATTGGCTATCTATACTAAGGAAGTTTTGCTAGGTTTTCTTCCCCTAGAGGGTTTCCTAGGATAAATGCTGTGTCTTTTGTGATTGTGTATTTCTCAGTGATCTTGTATTATGCTATTGTTATCTAATGAAATGCAAAGAACTATAATAATGGCTTAAACATTAACATGGTATCAGAGGCAAGCTGAAGGAAGCATCTTTCACAAGAGTGAAAAACATCACTGTTGTCATACATGAAAATTAGGGCTTTTTGGTTGTGAAGCTTTTCAGCCCCAAAACCATCTAGAAAAGTCTGCCCTCCCCTAAGGATCACTTTGGCACTCTCAGTGCACCTTTTCAGTGGCTGGATCTCCCAGAAAGTGAAACCCTAGTTTCACAAAGTACCAGAAGTACCAGAAAACCAGTGTACCAGAAGTACCAGAAGTACCAGAGTACCAGAGGTACCAAAAAACCAGAAGCACCACTCCAGAAATTTTTAGATCAAATTTGGAGGAGAAAAATTTGGATTTTCTCATATCCAAACACACCAGGCTACTCGCCTCAGCTAAGCGCACCTCCTGGTAAGTTCAGATTTTGATTTTGAGCACTTTTATTTTTCGGTCATTTTCCTAGCTCCAGGTAAAGATGTCTGCAAGCGTTAATCTTGTTGACAAGGTAGAAGGAGTGGAAAACTTCCATTCCTGGAAGTATAGGATTGGCCTCATTCTTGAAGAGAATGACCTAACAAGATTCGTCAAAGAAGTACCGAAACCCGTCGATGCTGCAGAAAAGGCAAAGCATCAAAAGGATACAATCAGGGCAAAAAGAATCATTGCAGATTCAATCAAAGACCACCTAATTCCTTATGTGTCATCTAAGAAGACTCCGAAAGAAATGTTTGATGCCTTGACTAGACTGTATGAAGGAAATAAAATAAACTGGAAGATGAATCTAAGAACTCAACTGAAGAATACAAGGATGCAGAAAGGAGAAACGATTCAAGAATATTTCTCCAGAATCTCAGAATTCAAAGAACAGTTAGAAGCGATTGGAGATACCATAGACGAAGACGAACTCATAATG
>ML810662.1:105769-123702 GCA_009831015.1 Picea engelmannii
AATTATTGTTAAATGCTATGGAATGTGTGATTATAGCAGTAACGAGATCTGTTTCACTCTGTATTTTAAATGTGTTTAATTGTGCTTAAATGTATGTGGTTATATTGGCCTGTGTTTATTATTAAAAGAGTGTACAGAATATTTCAAGAGCGCGTTAAACCTCTTGGTTCTTTAAATTAGTACACTACAAATTGGTATCAGAGCAATTGTAAAAGTACAATGTCATATGATTTAGACACCATGTTTTATCATCTTTATTCGTTTAATCATACACCATGTTTTATCATCTTTATTCGTTTCGAGAACACCTAAGTAAAGGCATTATTTTATTTTTCTAATTTCATTTAGGTAAACAACATTTGTTTTAATAAGATAAAAGTACGAGATCAATGTAGTGTGATGCAATTTTTTTGGATGAAGAGTCAATTGTTGGAAAAAATTACAACTTTGTATTAAATAATGCAACATTTGTTTTATTAAGGCCAAAGTTCGAGATAAGTGTACTGTGATGCATTTTTTAAGATGAGAAGAGTCAAGGCCACAGATTGCGACAAGTGTAGTGTGATGCTTTTTTTTGGATGAGAAGAGTCAATTGTAATAAAACAATTACATGAGAGAAAAATTGCAACTGTGTATTATTTAATGTTTGTTTAATAATATTGATTTCATATATATATATATGGTATTATTTAATGTTTGTTTAATAATATTGATTTCATATATATATATATATATAATACTATGTGGGTGTAAAAAATAATATAAAATGTCATTACATTATGTATTAAATAATATGATTATTTAATGTTTGTTTAATAGTAGTGATTTCATATATATATATATGGATGTAAAAAATAATATAAAATGTCATTACATTATGTATTAAATAATATGATTATTTAATGTTTGTTTAATAATATTATATATATATATATATATATAAAATAATATAAAATGTCTACAAAATTAATATAAAATGTTAAACATTTAGCTATTAAATAATTAATGAAGAAACATACATTTTTTTTTAATTTAATTGCATCCTTTTCTAAATTTATGTATTATCATAAATCTTAATTCTTGACTTTATAGTTGTAGTTAAATGCTTTCATGGTACTTATTCTCTTTATATATAATATCAAAACACAAATAAAAATATAAACATGCATGTTAAATGGTTTTATAGAGTTTGTTATGGGGTGTCAAACTATGTATGAGTGTATGAGAATTTATTTGATGATTTGTTATATTAAATTTATATTAAAATAAATGTTATTAAATGTTATATTATGTCTTTTTCTTTGTTGTAGAGTTCAAAATATTAAAATAAATGTTATATTATGTTTTTTTCTTTGTTGTAGAGTTCAAAATATTTGATTAGTTTAAGATTATAATTATTTGATAAAGTTAGATATTTGTTAACTTTGTAATATTTTATTTGTAATTTTAAAATATTATAGAATTTATAAAGGTAGGAAAGATCTTCACCATTGTATGATATTAGGGCATACTAGTAACATAAACTAGAAAACAAGTATTTTACACATACCTACAAATCGCTAGTAGAAAGGTGTAAAGGTGTAAGACATTGTTACCCAAATTTTTGGTACCCTTCAAAATTTTACTCACATAGGTTGTATGAGTTCAACCTTTGGCCATGGTTTAGAAGCCTTTCCATTGAAGAGAGGGTAAAGAACCTTTTAATAGGATGAAGGACCACATCTTTATGGTGAGAAAAAATATCCTTTTAAACGGGAGGAGGACAAGGGAGGTCACTAGGTAGCAAAAAGTTTATGACGGTAGCATAGGCATTCCCCAAGAATAAAGGGGTGACCTCTTCAGAAAAAATGGAAACCATCATATAAATAAACCCACCCGTTTAAACAAAAAAATCTTCCCTCTGCTAAACTAAAAATATAGGGGCAATGCTCATAAAACTTGATAATAACAAAACAAAGAAAGGAAGAAGATGACTACCAATGGAAGCCATGGTCCAAAGAATAGGTTATCATTTGGCATTTGGCTATAATAAAAATAAGTAAAATGTAATAAACCTCTTTCAATAATAATGAAAAATCATAAACCTAATAAAAAAATTGTATATTAAAAATAAGAAAATCATGAAAAATTATAAACCTAATAAAAAAATTGTATAATAAAAATAAAAAAATCATTATAAAAAATAAAATATAATATAATAAACCTCTTTCAATAATGAAGATTTATAAACTCAATAAAAAATTGTATAATAAAAATAAGAAAATCGTTGAAAGAGGTTATCTCCATGAATTGAGAAGCCATCATCTCCAAACAAACATTGAGATTCATCAGCCATCCAAAGAGATCCATGAAAGAATAAAAAAAACAAATTTATATAATAAAAATAAAAAAATCATTGAAAGAGGTTATCTCCGTGAATTCAAAAGCCATCATCTACCAACAAACCTTGAATTTCATCTGCCATCCAAACATCCATGGAAGAATAAAAAAAAAACCCACCTTATGAAAGATAAACCAAACCTGAGATAAAAATAGTAAAATATTTTTTTTTGTTTATGGAAAGATCCATAAAAGAATAGAAAAAAAACCTATTTTAGGAAAGATAAACCAAACCTGAGATAAAAAAAAAAAATTGTTGGTTTAAAGAGTTATTGCATTTCTATCCAACAATGAAAAATTTAAAGATGACTTTTAATAACATAAACATCATCTTTTCTTCTTAAAAGTTGACTTATTATAATCAATCTATTTAAATGTGACTTTTAATACAGTTTGAGTGGGCCTAATGGTTAAGCACATGTGTTTCCTCTTAAAAGGTCACAAGTTCAAATCCAGAGGGGGGTAGGGTATGTATACCTCAGTAGACTTTACCAGTCAAATCACTGGACGGAGGAAGGTCCCTTGTCCCACAAACAAAAGGGTTTCATACACCAATTTGATGTGGTTTAGCAGTGACCTTAAAAAATAGATTATTATTATTATTATTAATAACTTAGACATCATCTTTTTCTTCTTGAAAATTGACTTATTACAACCAATCTAACATGATATTACTAGTATCCAATTAAATTCTAATGAATTCTAATCAACTTTATTAGAACTGGTGGACTGGACCAGAACTGGCTTATTACAACCCATCTAACATGATATTACTAATATTCAATTAAATTCTAATAAATTCTAATAAACTTTATCAGAACTGGTGGACTGGACCAGAACTGGCCAGTCCAGACAGATTCACACCCGGACGACCCCTAACCGGTGGGTGACCCAGACCGGAAGCCAGTTCCATCCCAAACCGACTGGTTCCATTATGAACCAATTCTGTGGTGGTGGATAGAGTGCCATTGATGCATTGCCTGGGATTTCCTTCACTTCAAACATTGGCTGCTTCTGTGTTGATTGCTGCTATTGAGGCAGCTGCTGAATAGAAGTAATTATTTGCCAAATTGGTTCCATGTATGTACACTCATCATGGAATTATCAATTAAAAAACCTCACAGTGGGTCTGTGGAGGGGGAATATTTGAGGACAGATTTCTGTTTACTTTTTTAAAATCTTTAACAGCCAAAGCCAAGGTTTTTATTTTTGTTTCTGAGTTGGATTATGCTTTGTTTAGTCTTCTATGGGTTTTGCTACAATCAAAACATGTTCTGGTTTCCTTTTGCTTAGGTCATTGTCCTCATCATTTGGGTTACTAGGACCATGCCAGCTAGCTGTAGCTTTTGTGCCTTAGCTTTTCCTCCTACACATGTAATCAAAGCTTTTCCTCCCTGCACATGTAATCAGAGATTTGTTGTTTTGTCAGTGAGAACGGGGTTACCCTTAGAGATGGACTTAAAACTGGCATGGGATGGACCAGAGTCATATATTTGTTAACAGAATCTTGCCCTTAAAAACGTGCCTCAAAATTATCATTGGTGTTAATGATTGTCCTAACAGAGAACACTGATATCAAAGTTGTTCATTTTGATGATATGCAATTATTCGTTGTAATATGATGTTTTTGGAGGGTAAAAGCATTAAAAACTACATGTATGTTTATGTATTTTGATTCATATATGTATCGTAATCATTGTTATTTTGCTATATTTTTCTAAAAAGTCACAAGTTCAAATTTAGAAGGGGTAGGGTATGTATACTTTTGTATATTTTGGTGAAAAAGTCTCATACATCAATTTGGTGTCTGGCTTAACTTGTTTAACTTATTTTGTAACAGTAACTTATCAACCAACAACCATGGTATAATAAAACTAATTCCAAAATTCAATAAGTTAAATTTATATTAACAATATATCACATTTCAAAACATAAAATATATGGCAAGTCCCTTTTAGATTTCAACAACAGAGGAAGCTCAACAGAGAAAGAAAAATGCATATTCATGTACCCAGCAATCAAACATGATGGGAAAATCTCTGTTCTTATTTGTTGTGCTAATAAAGAACTTATTACACGTAAAAATGACTAATCATGCGGAACTTGTGAAATTGAAGTTGGAACACGTTGTTTGTACGAAGAACAGAGTGGAGGAGAAGCCGAGTGTCGACTTGGCCAGATCGAATTGAAGCAGATTATCCTGCATCTGATACGTTCCAATCACAATCGATGTCACCGGATCCTCCCTGGCATCAACAAATCCCAGACACAACACCTTGTCACTGACCGCCACCATGGAGTTAGATCCAAAGATCCTCCAAATGGTAGCGTTGCTCTGCAACACAAGGTCGATCGCCGGCACGGCAGGCCCTACGCGAGTCGACCCAACACCGCTCGAGTCGAAACACGCGTCGAAAGGGGCCACCGAGGCAACGCGCGACAGATTGCTTTGAGCGGTGAAGACGCCCACGAGGGAGTTGTAGATGGGGGTCGCCAGTTGCGTGTAGGGCACCACGGTGCTCAGCTTGGTGCCGCCACGCCCCCCCGTGCCGATTCGCAGCTTCTTCGCGTCGATCGCAACGGGGACGCCGTTGATTTCTATTCTCTGCACACCGATGTAAAAGTCGTCGGTGTAGACGGAATTCTTGATCAAGGGAGTGTGGATGAGCCGGAGGGAGAGGTCTCTGCCAGGTGGTGGAAGGAAGACGAGCGGTCCGTCGCCAAAGAAGAGAGCACCCGGTGCATTGCCACCTGGCAGACACATGGCAAACTTGCGGCCGAAGTCCGCCGCAGCGGAGAGCTGAGCTGGCAGTGCCAGCGTAGACGAGCTCATCCCGGCGACCCCAGCCGCCCCACTAGGCAAACCGACGAGGTCTATTTTGCTAGCGCAGGCGAAGGCCAGGCGGGGAAAACTGACGAGGGGGCCGGGATTCGAACCGTCGCTGCTGGGAAGCGCCGCGACGTCCAGCGCGAGTTCGAAACTATCGCTGCCTAGGCCAGGCACGACGCAGGTGTCATTGTTGCATCCGGGCGCGCGGGGGCCATAACAGGTGCCGCAGCCAGAATACTGATACGATTTGCACAGCTGCGCACTGCAGGCGACCGGTTTGTAAGTGGTGGATCTGTAGCTTTTCTTGTCGCATCGTACCCACGTGTAGTCTTGTTCGATGTCAAGCACTAAACTCTGGTTCCGCAGAGGGGTTCTCTGTTGGATTTGGAAGGTGTAGCGCAGCGTCTTGGCGTCTTGGGCGATCTGGGTAACGAGCGCCCTCGGGCGCTTATGGGACGCATTTGCAGACGATTGACAGAAACAGATGACGACGGCGGCGATTAGGACTAGACGGAGCGAAGCCATTGGGTCGATGGGAGGTCGGTAGAGATGGTACGTTTGGGATGGATGGAATTCGGAGTATAAATAGGCAGAGTTGGGGGAGGATTCGATCCTTGGCTGGTCGCCGTGGATTTGCCGTTGGGTGTTCGGCTGCCAACATGGACTTCAAACGCTGCTCTGCACGCTTTTATTTGTATAGTTGGCAATCACGTAAAATAACGTTATGGTTGAAACGGGATAAGGATTACAGATCGTGCACTTGTCGTATCTGTGAAAAGGCGTCACTTTGGGTATCTGGGAACACGTCTTGTTATTTGGGGATTATGTCAGTGTCGTGTGCTTTAGTTGTAAATGTTGCATGGACCATTTAAGCATTCCTGCTGTCCTTTCACACAGCTCCATCTTTATTTTATGAATATTTATGGCTCGATCATCTTTACGTTATTGTTTTTTAATTTTTGAAAAAAGTGCAGATATTTTATTGATTTTTTTTTTCTTATTATATTTTGGTGTTTTTATGGGTATATTTCTGAATCAATTTTTTTAATTATCATAAAGATTTTTTTGAGGGTGGGAGGGGCGGTCATTATGATAGAAATCATAATAAGGATGGGAGAGAGAGGCATTATGAGAGAAATCATATACTTTATTTTATGAATATTTATGGCTCGATCATCTTTACGTTATTGTTTTTTAATTTTTAAAAAAAGTGCAGATATTTTATGGATTTTTTTTTTCTTATTATATTTTGGTGTTTTTATGGGTATATTTCTGAATCAATTTTTTTAATTATCATAAAGATTTTTTTTATTTGTTAGTTTGTACTTGTAAAACTAACAGTCACCTACTGTCCTAACTTAGGAGACTTATCATAAAGAAATTTAACTGAACTCAACATATTCAATAAACTAAATTAATATAAATAATTATTAATTATAAATTTAATAATTAATAATAATAATATATAAATAATGATTAAAACGTAAAACATTTAAAGTTTTTTTTTTAAACCTAAGTTTAAAATATAAAAAACAATTACTTAATATAAAAAAATTAACTTTTTAATTATCATAAAGAAATTTAACTAAACTTAACATATTCAATAAACTAAATAAATTTAAATAATTATTAATTAAAAAAATTCGAGTTATTAATAATTATTATTAAATCTGTGCATTGAATTTTAACCAGGTAAATAAACAAATATAAAATAAGGAAAACATCAATGGGTAAGGAACATTGAGTCAATTTAATCATAAAATAATAGAACATTAAATCAATTTGATAATAAAGTAATAGATATGTTATTATATAATTAGAGGATTTAAATTTTAAAGTCAACTCCACATTTTTATGTCACTGTATTGCACATGTTTGTTACTCATACCTGAAATACATGAAAAACGAAAATGAACATTGTTCTAATTATGGCAACAGCATACCTTGCCCTCGGCGCTGAATATGTTGAATAGTATATTTTACTATTTTAATATAATTATGTTCATTTATCGATACTTGGAATTTCGAAGATGCATTGGATATTTAATACAACGTTAAAACAAATTCATTTTAAATCATATATAATTTATACTTTAACGTAGTGAAGATTGAAGATTGAAGATCTTAATAAGGAATTTTAGAAACCCATGTTTTTTATTATAATATTGATTATGTATGTTATTATTGTAAAATTTAAATATGTATATTTTTGTTATGAATTTTAAAAAATGTATATTTATAATTTATGATGATGATAATTTTTAAGTTTATTGAAATTAAATTAGTTTATTGAACTTTAAGAAAAGCAAAAGATTAGTTAGATTTTTTTTTATAATAATTTTAAAGTGTATCTTAAATTTAATGTAAAATTAATTTACATTTTCTATAACTTGTAAAAATGAGCATTATATTATTTTTTCTTTATATTATTTAACTAAAATATTTTAACAATCTAATAAAAAATATATATGTATTATTATCAATTTGAAAGTTGGTCTTGTAAGTCTCTCCATTGAGAGAATAGCTTCCTCATGGACGTTATTGATCATATCAATTTTACTTTCACTTTTAAGTTTCATTCCACAATAAGTGATTTTTCAAATTCACATAGCTTTGATGGTGATTTGAATATATTAATAAAAATAATAAAGGTTTTGATGGCCCTAGAGAAGAAAGAGATGCAAAACTCCAAATAGAGTTAGAATCATTAGAGAAAAGGAGTGAAGAAAGAGAAGTAAAACTCCAAATATAGTTAGAGGTAATGCTTGATAAAAAAATTAGATTCTTCGAAGATACGATTCAAAAACATATAGAGGATAGATTAGTAGAGTTCAATTGACGAGGCTAGAATACAAAAAATGGAAAAACAAAAACAATAAACCCAAGAAGGAGAGGCTGAAGAAAATCACAACTTGAAAGATAAGATTAAAGAGCTAGAAGAAAAACTAACCAACAATTTGGCCCTAAGTAGTCTCGAAAACTAATTTGATATCAAACCCATCAAAGAGGAAGTGAATAAGCTAATCAAATTGGATCATGAGCATAATAAAAGAGCCTTGAACCTCATAATTTTGGGTATAAAAGAACAACAAGAGGAGAATATGGTAGCAATAGTAAAAGAAGAACTAAAAAATAAATCACAAATTGAAACAACTTACCTCATAGAAGAAAAGAGGCTAGGAAAAATAATTGAACATAAAGATAGGTTGATTCGTGTCAAAGTAAGTTGTGTTGACCATAAACATAGCATACTCAATAAATCTTTGAGCTTAAAAGGGTCAGGAATATTTATAAATGAAGACCTCATTCCCGAAAAATAAGTCAAATTAAGGAAGTTCAAAAGGTAAAAGAAGTCGGGAAAGAAGGAAAATGGGCAATAATTAAAAATCAAAAAGCTATTGTTAGGGATAGAGACCAGAATGATAATAAAAAATAGGATTTTGAGACATTCAAGATCCCTTTTTAGAAATGTCATGGCTTTACTTGGTGCAAAGGTCCTATGTTAGGTTGGATCCCGAGTGATATTGATATTATTTGTCTAGTTGAAACATGGGAGCATGAAAAGTCTAAGCTCCTTAACATAGAAGGATTTGTCTTGTGGTCGGCATGGAACAAAAAATCATACCGTAGAGGGATAGGAGGCATAGCCAATTATATTAGAAAGAGTATTTCTTCTCACATTCAACTTCATAAGATCGACCCTCTCAATTAGTACATTTGGATAGAAATTTCAAACATCAATGCTAAGAAGATATATATAACAATTTGCTATTTTGCACCTATTAATTCTACTTTTTATAAGAAAAACAATCTAGATAGAAATTGTCCCTATAATACTTTAGAACAACATATTTATAGTTTGAGAAATGAAGGTAATATCCTCCTTCTAGGAGACTTTAATGCTAGAACTGCAATTAACCAAGCTATTCTTTTAAGCAATGATTCCAACCATAATCCTTTATGGCTAGATGAGGACCTTGTTTCAGCTAATTGTTACAAAAGAAGCTCTGAAGACCTAACTGAGAATTTGTTTGGTACTGAGTTAGTCAAGATCTGCAGTTCTCAAGACCTTATAATTTGCAATGGAGTAATGAAGTGGCCAAACTCCAACCAGATGACTTGTATTCATCGTCTAAGTAGTAGTGTCATGGATTATGTGATATATGATATTATCCTTGTTTCCAACCAAATAGTAAATTTTGACCTTTTAAATGACCATGAACCCGACTCTAGTCATAGATACTTAACCCTAACTCTAAACTTTGCCATGCACATGAGTGCCATTGAAGAAAATTCTAATTATCAAAGGCAACTACTTTTTGAAAAAATTAAAGTTGATCTTTTTTTAAATGATTTAAATAGTGAATTACATCTCCTAACTTATAAGGACAACATTGAAGACCTCTATCATAATTTTACAACTACCCTTTCCACTTCTATTAACAAGTTCTCTTTCGAGGTGTCATGTAAAAAGAAGAATAGAACAACCAACCCTTGGTATGATAAAGAATGTAAAATTGTTAGGAAATCCATTAGGGATGCTTTTAATGAATTCTTCAAACTCGATAAGATCAATACGTACAAATCCTTATTTAATAGAAAAAAAAATACTATATAAATAAAAGACAAGAGCGACTTTTACACCTATCTAAGTTTGATCCTAAGAAGTTATGGAGGAAAATTATAATTTTCAATACTAAAGAAAATAATATGATTCCCTTAAGGGGTCCTGAAATTCCTACCTTACAAGTATTTACAAGTTCCCTAATGCCATGGACACCATTCCTATTATTCTTACAAAGGAGGAAGTTTTTTCTTTGGATGACATAGAGTTCGAGGTTAAGCAGCTTGCAAATGAGAAAACTAAGGACATTGAAGGCTCCCACGATGAAATTTTTAAAATCGGAGGGCCTATCCTCATCCCTCACATACACAAGCTCTTCAATTTAGCAGTCGAGTAAGGCTTCCCTAAACCTTGGACACAATGCCTCATTGTATACTTATTTTTAAAAATGGGGATAGAATACTTCCATCTAATTATATGACCATTATGATTAGCTTGATTTTATCCAAGCTATACCTAATTATTTTGGAAAAACGATCAACCTTTGGTTAGAAAGTTACGATAAAAGATTTAAAGGCTAGGCCGAATTTAGGAGATATCATTCAGCTATGGACCATCCTGTTACCCTTAGGATCATTACAGAGGAGTTCCACAATACTAAAATCAATCTTTTGTGTTGTTTTGTTGACTTTAGAAAATATTTTGGCACAATTCCCAAGAAAAATATTTGGGATAGGTTGAAAGAGATAAAAGCGCCTTTCGAGTTGAGGGTTGTTGCTATAAGGTTGTATGAGAATGTTATTTCCAAGTTTAAGAGCAATGAGGGTTGGTCAAAAGAAATTAACTGGAATATTAGAGTCAATCAAGGTTGTCCCTTGTCCCCTACCCATTTTGGCATATACATTAACAAGTTATAAGAGTTTTTGGAAGCAGTAGGTTTTGTCGACCCAACTCTCACCGATATAGTCATCAATCTTCTTCTTTATGCTAATGATATTGTTCTTATGTCGAGGAGTCCCCATGATCTTGGAGAGAAACTAAGAATCCTCAATGATTTTTTCTCCAATATGGGTATGAATGTTAATACTGACAAAACAAAAGTCATTATCATTAAATCCAATAAGATCACATATGATACTTTCGTATGTGACAAAAACAACTTGGAGGAAGTAACTTCATACAAATATATTGGAATCATATTCACCACAAGCTCTATTGGAATTATAGCATTGAGAAAAAGATAAATTGTTAGGGACCTAACCCCTCACGTAGTTAGAATATTATATCTCGATGTAATAAAGGTCAATATTAATAAGGCCTAGCAATAAGGAAGAATAAGTTGAATGTAAGAAGACCTAATAGAAGCTTTCGCTTCTAGAAGGATCTTCCTCTAGATGGTTCTTTTGATAGACATATTTAGTATAAATAGGAGTCGAGGGTATGAGAACTTTTGTCTTGGATATTATTGTAATAGAGCTCTGCTATGCTAGAGGTTTCCCCCTCGAAGAGGCAAGTGAACATTGCTCTCAATAATCAAAGTTCTCTTTTTGGTGTTATTCTGGTATCATTTTGGTATTATTGTGGTGTTGTTATGGTTATATTGTTGTTCATCTGCCATTTCTAGCATTTTATTTATGTTCTGCATACTTTTTATTTCTAGAATATTACAAGTGGTATCAGAGCATTTTCCTCGGCAAAAAATTGTGGTTAAATTTTGTTTTTCAGGGCAGAGACGTATTTCGACGTCTTTAAGCTACAAAGATCTGTCGTTACACACATAAAACCGCGGTCGGGGATTCATACACGCAGAAAATACAAGTGGAACTTAAGCACACATCTGTTGGCCATCCTTGTAACCCCTGTTGGTACCCCTTTGAGTGGTAGCGCATCAGACAACACCTGTATATGGATCGACCTAGATTTCCTGAAGCCCTCTTTAGATAAATCGATCGGTCACCTGATTGCTATAGTGTCACCGAGAACAACACTCGGGAAGATCCTCTCTAGTAACTGGGTAGTCGGGTAGTACGGCTAAGGGAACAATCTAGTCTCCTTAGTTGGTGCCTTGAGATATTGGGTTGAGTACTACTGTTGGACCCCGCACGTATGTCAGAGAGATATAACACAGGGCAAACTCGTGTCTATAGAACCCTTGAATACCTAACCTTTGGGGACGGAAACAAAAAAACAAAACCAACAAGATCTATTGCCGCACAACTGTGTTCGAGTTGCCAAATCACTACACATTTATTCCTGATTAAGCATTTGGGCATTTCATCACTGCAGTATTCTTCAGACCAGAGTATAACTCCGCAGGTGTAAAAAAAAGTCTAGATTTTGTTGCACCATTATTTGAGACCTATTCCATTGGATTTATCTCTTTGCCCTTATCACATTCATACCTATCATTTTTCAACAATTTTTTTGACCCCACCCACTCCTTTTCGGTTCCCTCGTCATCATGGCCCATACCCGTAGCCAAGACTTGGAAGCTCGCTTCAATACATTGCAATCTAATTTCACAAAGACCCAACAAGAAGTGAGACAACTCAGTGCCAATATTGCCACCATCAATAAAAACATGCATTCCTCCATCGCCGCCCCAATCAAGGAACTCAAAGAAGACCTCAAGCAAGACATTACTACCCAACTTGAATCTGTCGCTTCGATGATCTGCACCAAGCTGCATATCCCTGCAGATCCCCCTTTATCTGACCCACCTTTGCATACTGAAGCTGAAACTTCCTCTCATTCCCATAATTTTCATCCCCATCACTTTCAGTGTGACCTACACCTTCTGCGTGTGGATGTGACCAAATTTGATGGCTCAGATCCCACTGGCTGGGTAACTCAAATGGAACATTATTTATCTTTGTATGACATTACAGATGACTTGGCCAAACTCTAGTATGTTGTTCTCCATCTAGATCAAGAACGTTGGAAATTGTGGCAATGGAGAAAAACTGTACGTCAAGGGTATGTTGCTTGGACACACTTTTTGGTATTGATTTATGAATGCTTTGACACTGACACCAACCATTTAGGAATGTTGCTTGGACACACTTTGTGGTAGAGATTTATGAACGCTTTGACACTGCCACCAACCATTTAGGCCGTTTGATAAAGTTGAAACAATTTGGCACAATGGAAGACTTTATAGCTACTTTTGAACGACTGGATTTTTGTATAGAGGGCATGCCTGATGTTTTTTTTTAGAATGTTTTATCAGTGGCCTCAAGGATGAGATTTGTGCCCATGTTCTCATGGCTCGGCCTCAGAGTTAGGTGGAGGCTACTAAAAGAGCTAAGGAATCACAACAGGTTGTCTCTTCTCAAAACCATAAACCCTCTTTTATTCCTCGCACTAAACTAGTAAATCCCACTCCTCCTTCTACCCCACTAAAGATCCTAAAATTGACCAGGGTCGAAATGGTTGAACGTCGACTCAAAGGCCTTTGTTATAATTGTGATGACAAATATTTTCTGGGGCACAACTGTAAGGAACAAAGGATTTTTATGGCCATCTCGGAGGATGTTTCAGAAGAGGATGTTGAAGCTCCCCTTGTGTCAGTGTCACCTGAACCCAGTGACATAACCTATCCCTCAGACCCTTTTGAAGTCGAACCGGTCATTTCCCTAAATGCTCTCACTGGCTTCTCTTCTCCCCAAACCCTCAAGCTAATTGGCTACATCAAACATAGGAAGGTCATCATTCTTGTTGATAGTGGAAGCACCCATAATTTTATTCACGTCGCATTTCCCAAGAAACTAATTTTTATATCCGTGCAGTCAATAATTTCCAAATCATGATTGCTAATGGCAGGTCCATGAAATGTGGAGGGCATTGTGAAAATGTGCGTCTCCAAATTGGTGACTACCACCTGAAATCTCATATATTTGCTATTGACATGGGCGGTTGTGACATTGTGTTGGGTGCAGACTGGCTAAGGACTTTGAGTCTCATTCTCATGGATTTTAAGGAATTAACCATGCAATTTGACCAGGAGGGTCAATAATATAAGTTCCAAAGCATCATTGTTGGTTCCTCTGAGATCATTATTTCCCATCGCATGGAAAAGCTGCTCAAAAAAGGTCATTCTGGCGTTATTATCAAACTCCATGCCATACAAGCCACTGAGACACCCTCTGAGCCGTTGGACCTCCAATCCATCCTCTCTAAACATCAAGTGTTTTTTTCCACTCCCCACAGACTCCCTCCTTCCCATGGTGTTCATGATCATTCCATTCCCCTTGTTCCAGGAAGCCTTCCTCCCAACATCCGTCCCTATCGTCACCCCTTTTCCCAAAAAAATGAAATTGAGAAAATGGTTCAAGAACTGCTTAACGCAGGTGTTATTTGCCCTAGTACGAGCCCCTACTCTTTTCCCGTGGTCATGAACCTGAAGAAAGAAGGTTCTTGGTGCACGTGTCCTGACTTCCACGCACTCAATAAACTCACCATTAAAGACAAATTTCCCATTCTTGTCATTGATGACCTCTTGGATGAATTGAGTGGCGCCCAATTCTTTGCTAAACTTGATCTTCGTTTTGGCTACCACCAGATTCGTATGAAAGAGGCAAACATTCCCAAGACTGCCTTTAGAACTCATGAGGGCCACTATGAGTTTTTGGTAATGCCCTTTGGCTTGTGTAATGCTCCCTCCACTTTCCAAAGCCTCATGAATCATGTCTTCTGTCATTTTCTCTGTCATTTTGTCTTAGTTTTCTTTGATGATATCCTCATCTATAGAAAAACCTGGACAAACCATCTTGCTCATGTGGATCGAGTTCTCCATCTACTCTCTCAGCACCAACTTTTCCTGAAAAAATCTAAATGTGATTTTGGCATCTCAGAAGTCGAGTACTTGGGTCATCTTTTTGGAAAGGACGACATCAGGGTGGATCCTAAAAAGATTGAAGCTATGCTAGACTGGCCTCACCCAAAGACTCTCAAAATCTTGCGTGGATTTCTAGGCTTAATAGGTTATTATCGCAAGTTTGTTAACAATTATGGAAAGATTGCGGCACCTCTCACTGCACTCCTTAAAAAGAATTCTTTCACTTGGACTCCAACAACTGCTCAGGATTTTCAAACCTTGAAGATGGCCATGTGCACCACTCCAGTTCTGGACCTTCCTGATTTCACAAAGACCTTTGTCCTGGAATGTGACGCTTTAGGGAAAGGAATTGGCGTTGTCCTTATGCAAGAGAGTCAACCTTTGGCCTTTACCAACAAACAATTGTCTGAACGAAATTTGGGCAAATCTATATATGAAAATGAAATGTTGGCTACTTTGCATGTCGTTGATCTTTAGCGCCCTTATCTGTTGGGGCAATGCTTCCAAATTAAGACAGATCATCAAAGCCTCAAGTATTTTTTGGAACAACACATTTCCTCCCCAGAGAAACAAAAATGGGTGACTAAGCTCTTTGGATATGGTTATGAGATCATTTACAAGAAAGAAACGAAAAATGTGGTTGCGGATGCACTTTCCCGAAAATATGAAGATGAAGGGTCCCTTTTTTCTCTCTCCTTCATTGTACCAAATTGGCTCCAAGTTGTTCGCTAGGAATGGCTACACAATCCCAAAAGTTGGCATTTGATACAACAATTGCAGTCCAATTCTCCAGTTTCCCCACGGTGCTCAGCTTGGTGCCGCCACGGCTCCTCGTGCCGATTCACAACTTCTTCACGTCGATCGCAACAGGGACGCCGCTGATTTCTATTCTCTGCACACCGATGTAAAAGTCGTTGGTGTAGACGGAATTCTTGATCAAGGGAGTGTGGATGAGCTAGAGGGAGAGGTCTCTGCCAGGTGGTGGAAGGAAGATGAATGGTCCGTCGCCAAAGAAGAGAGCACCCGATGCATTGCCACTTGGCAGACACATGGAAAACTTGCGGGCAAAGCCCGCCGCAGCAGAGAGCTGAGCTGGCAGTGCCAGCGTAGACGAGCTCATCTCGGCGACTCCACTACTCCACTAGGCAAACCGATGAGGTCTCTTTTGCTAGCGCAGGCGAAGGGCAGGCGGGGGAACCTGATGAGGGGGTCGGGATTCGACCCGTCGCTGCTGGGAAGCACCGCGACGTCCAGCGCGAGTTCGAAACTATCGCTGCTTAGGCCAGGCACGACGCAGGTGTCTTTGTTGCATCCGGGCGCGCGGGGGCCATAACAGGTGCCGCAGCCAGAATACTGATACGATTTACACAGCTGCGCACTGCAGGCGACCGGTTTGTAAGTGGTGGATCTGTAGCTTTTCTTGTCGCATCGTACCCACGTGTAGTCTTGTTCGATGTCAAGCACTAAACTCTGGTTCCGCAGAGGGGTTCTTTGCTGGATTTGGAAGGTGTAGCGCAGCGTCTTGGCGTCGTGGGCGATCTGGGTAACGAGCGCCCTCGGGCGCTTATGGGACGCATTTGCAGACGATTGACAGAAACAGACGACGATGACGACGATTAGGACTAGACGGAGCGAAGCCATTGGGTCGATGGGAGGTTGGTAGAGATGGTACGATTGGGATGGATGGAATTTGGGGTATAAATAGGCAGAGTTGGGGGAGGATTCGATCCTTGGATGGTCATTGTGGAGTTTCCGTTGGGTGTTCGGCTGCCAACATTGACTTCAAACGCTGCTCTGCACGCTTTTATTTGTATAGTTGGAAATCACGTAAAATAACTTTATGGTTGAAGCGGGATAAGGATTACAGATCGTGCACTTGTCGTATCTGTGAAAAGGTGTCACTTTGGGTATGTGGGAACACGTCTTGTTATTTAGGGATTGTGATTCTACATGTCAGTGTCGTGTGCTTTAGTTGTAAATGTTGCATGGACCATTTAAGTATTCCTTCTGTCCTTTCACACAACTCCATCTTTATTTTATGAATATTTATGGCTCGATCATCTTTACCTTATTATTTTTTAATTTTTGAGAAAAGTGCAGATATTTTATGGATTTTTTTTTCTTATTATTTTTTGGTGTTTTTATGGGTATATTTCCGGATCAATTTCACTGGAAATCTAGTAAAAAATTGTTGCAACTCCAGATTTAAATGATTGAGTTTGTATAATTTGAGTGTTTTCATGGTTTTTTAGAACCCTGAATTCATTTATACATTCAAAAATGCAATTTAAACAATAGAAAATTGTGACTTTAAAAATCTTTGTTTGGTGGAATTGTGGTTTTTACACCCTAGTTTTTAATTTGTAAAAAAAATGCACTAAATTTATGGATTTGTTTTTGTTTTTTTTTTTAATTATGTGTTTGCATTTTAACTTTATGAAAAAATGACCTTTAATGAGAAGGGAAATTGATACATGGTTTTTGATCTTAATTTTGTGAGAAAATCAAATTTAAATAAAATATTTTAAAATATCAAATTTAAATAAAATATTTTAAAATAGATATATTTTTATTAAAATTGAATAACTATTTTGAATTAATTAAATTGTAAATTTAATAATTAATAATAATATATAAATAATGATTAAAATTTAAAACATTTAAAGTTTTTTTTTAAGCTTAAGTTTAAAATATAAAAACAATTACTTTATATAAAAAAATAACTTTTTAATTATCATATTTTTATTTATTTATTTATTAATTTGTACTTGTAGAACTAACCGTCACCTACTGTCCTATACCTAGGAGACTTATCATAGGAGACTTATCATAAAGAAATTTAACTGAAGTCAACATATTCAATAAACTTAATTAATATAAATAATTATTAATTATAAATTTAATAATTAATAATAATAATATATAAATAATAATTAAAATGTAAAACATTTAAAGTTTTTTTTTTAATACCTAAGTTTAAAATATAAAAAACAATTACTTTATATATAAAAAAATAACTTTTTAATTATCATAAAGAAATTTAACTGATCTTAACATATTCAATAAACTAAATTAATTTAAATAATTATTAATTTAAAAAATTCGAGTTATTAATAATTATTATTAAATCTGTGCATTGAATTTTAACCACGCAAATAAACAAATATAAAACAAGGGCAACGAAGCAGCGTAGTCCCTGCCAAATTTTCATGCAAGAAAACGGAAGCATGTTCAACAGGAAAAAGTATTCGAATGTTCAGGTACGATTAGAACAGCATTCCAATGTTGCAGTATGAGAAAATGCAGCTTTGTGAATGGTATAA
>ML810662.1:147216-182594 GCA_009831015.1 Picea engelmannii
AATTACGTATTTAAATTTCCTATGTTAAACATTAGCATTTTTACAAAATTTGCCAAGTCAACCTTCAACTAATTGAAAGTCAGCGATGAACTCATCGCTATAGTCCCTGCCCTTGGCCTTCCGGCAGGGACTAATAAGGAAAACATCAATGGGTAAGTAACATTAAGTCAATTTAATCATAAAATAATAGAACATTAAATCAATTTGATAATAAAGTAATAGAGATGTTATTATATAATTAGAGGATTTAAATTTTAAAGTCAACTCCACATTTTTATGTCACTGTATTGCATATGTTTGTTACTCATACCTGAAATAGATGAAAAACGAAAATGAACATTGTTCTAATTATGGCAACAGAACACCTTGCCCTCGGCGCTGAATATGTTGAATAGAATATTTTACTATTTTAGTATAATTATGTTCATTTATCGAAACTTGGAATTTCGAAGATGCATTGGATATTTAATACGAACGTTAAAACAAATTCATTTTAAATCATATATAATTTATACTTTAAAGTTGTGAAGATTGAAGATAGAATATCTTAATAAGGAATTTTAGAGACCCGCGTTTTTTTATTATAATATTGATTATGTATGTTATTATTGGAAAGTTTAAATATGTATATTTTTATTATGAATTTTTAAAAATATATATTTATAATTTATGATGATGATAATTTTTAAGTTTATTGTTTACTGAGACTAAATTGGTTTATTGAACTTTAAGAGAAGCAAGAGATTGTTTAGATTTTTTTTATATTAATTTTAAGGTGTATTTTTTTTTTAAGTAAAAAAGGAGGGTAGATCTTATTATATCATAAGCAAAAAGAAACCTCTGTCCTTAGGCTTCCAGCTGTTCCGCCAAATTAGCGGAAACCAGAACAATTGGCAGCCTTGGATATCCATGTCCAAAAGAGGCGATCCGCCATCTACCCTGCCCGGAGAAAACCAGGATAGGTAGCGGCCTATAGTCTCTACATTAACCATGAAGACATAAATTGAAACTATACTAAACAGTGAAGAGTCTGAGCTGACTGAACCCCTAACCATAGCTTGAACATCTAACCATAACCATAACCAGAAGCAATTACCCGTTGGTTCTAGAGGTGGCCTTGTCGGGGTCTTCAACGTGTAGTCCATTTCGAGATGGCAAAGCATAAGGGCGTGCACAAGTCAGACATCTTTGCTCTGTTGGCGCGTTGGAGAAAGCCTCATACAACATGTCTATGCGTTGGCTCATGAGTGTGCCACGGTAGACTTGGTCTACCATCTGGCTTCTCAGGTCAAATGCCAAGTCTACCTGTTCCGGGTGGAAGAAGAGCGGTGGGACACGCCACTTTCCGACGCAATTGAGATGAGAGGTGGCACAATGATCTTCCCACCCTCCTTCGACGTGCCGCCCTCTGCGGCCTCGCTTGTTGCAACCTGCATTCTAGCCTCCACTCCGTCTTGTTGCTCCGCTATTGTGCTCTGTCCCTGTGCTCCTACCTGCTTCCCAGGGTCCTCTTCTCGGTCAGTGGCTTTGGAAGGATTGTAGCCAGCTGAGAGTGCGACATCTTGAGAGGCCATATGGAGGAGCTCCTCCGGGAACTCCTCCTTGAGGTAGCAGATGTGGAACTCCTCCAATTGTGCCTCCATGGTGTTGGTTTCATGGTGAGTTGCATTGACTGCCTAAGTGTCTTTCTCAGGGAAGATGCTTGGAGGCTAACAATTTTCTGGCATTGTGAAAAGAAGAGACTCCAGAGGAATTTATATGGGTTCCTTCGGGATGACCTTCTCCATGGACGCCATTGGAGGCGACCAGGCCATCCCTTCCCTACGAGCTGTCTAAACTCTTTGAGTGCGGCCAATGGAAAGTGCTCTCTCAATCCTCTGCTATCACTTCTGTCTCGCAGCTAGGGTGTACCATGCAGGGCCGCACGCGGATTTCCCCTATCCCTTGGCATTGAAATGACAATTCGAATGGCTAAGTTGTAGGAGGTGTTCCAGTGGCCACACCAGAGCACGAAACTGCTAGCCTGGTGCAGACTGAAGGCGAAATGGAGAGAGTTGAAGCATAGCTGGATGATAACAGGGAGGAGCAATGGGGCGACTACCATTATCGCCCCCCCAGTATTTACTTTCTTTGTCGTCGGTCTGTTCACGCGAGGGAGCAGTCCCATGGCGTGAGGCTGGTAGTTAAGGTTGGCTCCCATACTTAATGACAAGGGGATGGGAGCCGACCTACCTTATTTATGGCCTGGCTTGGTGCTTCATGGCATTGATGTGTTGTGTGTCACCCCATCTGGGGTAATTTTAAGGTGTATCTTAAACTTAATGTAAAATTAATTTACATTTTTATAACTTGTAAAAATGAGCATTATATTGTTTTTCTCTTTATATTATTTAACTAAATTATTTTGACAATCTAACAAAAGACATATATGTACTAATTTTATTAATTTGAAAGTTGGTATTAGAGTGTAAGTCTCTCCATTGAGAGAATAGCTTCCTCATGGACATTGTTCATCATATCAATTTTTCTTAAGTTTCATTCCACAATTAGTGATTTATCAAATTCACATAGTTTTGATGGTGATTTGAATATATTAATAAAAATAATAAATGTTTTGATGGTGATTCGAACATGTTAGTCAAATGAAAGTAATGCATGAGTCCTATAATGATTTTAATATATTAGAGTGCTAGAGTCTATGACCACATTTTAAAATAATTATTTAATATAATAATGTGTGTGTGTGTGTGTGTGTGTGTGTGTGTGTGCGCATTCCACCACTTCCAAAACCTCAGTGTCACGAGAGCCCCCCCAGCCCCCAATGTCACCCTAAAGAGTCTTTACAAATATATAGGATAGAATCATTAGAAAAAAAGGAGAGAAGAAAGAGATGCAAAACTCCAAATAGAGTTAGAATAATTAGAGAAAAGGAGCAAAGAAAGAGAAGTAAAAATCCATGCTTGATAAAAAAAAAATTATTCTTCGAAGATACGATTCAAACATAGATAGATGATAGATTGGTAGGGTTCAATTGACGAGGCTAGAATACAAGAAATGGAAAAACAAAAACAATCAACCCAAGAAGTAGAGGCTGAAGAAAATTACAACTTGAAAAATATGATTAATGAGCTAGAAGAAAAACTAACCAACAGTTTGGCCTTAAGTAGTTTGGAAAACTAATTGGATATCAAACCCATCAAAGAGGAAGTGAATAAGCTAATCGAATTGGATCATGAGTATAATAAAAGAGTCATGAACCTCATAATTTTGGGTATAAAAGAACAACAAGAAGAGGATACACTAGCAGTAGTAAAAGAAGAACTAAAAAATAAATCACAAATTGAAACAACTTACCTCATAGAAGCAAAGAGGCTAGGAAAAATAATTGAACATAGAGATAGGTTGATTCGTGTCAAAGTAAGTTGTGTTGACCATAAACATAGCATACTCAGTAAATCTTTGAGCTTAAAAGGGTCAGGAATATTTATAAATGAAGACCTCATTCCTGAAAAATAAGTTGAATTAAGGAAGTTCAAAAGGTAAAAGAAGTCAGGAAAGAAGGAAAACGTGCAATAATTAAAAATCGAAAAGCTATTGTTAGGGATAGAGACTAGAATGATAATAATAAATGGGATTTTGAGACATTCAGGATATGTTTTTAGAAATGTTGTGGTTTTACTTGGTGCAAAGGTCCTATGTTAGGTTGGATCCCGAGTGATATTGATATTATTTGTCTAGTTGAAACATGGGAGCATGAAAAGTCTAAGCTCCTTAACATAGAAGGATTTGTCTTGTGGTCAACATGGAACAAAAAATCATACCGTAGAGGGATAGGAGGCATAGCCTGTTATATTAGAAAGAGTATTTCTTCTCACATTCAACTTCATAAGATCGACCCTCTCAATCAATACATTTGGATAGAAATTTCAAACATCAATGCTAAGAAGATATATATAACAATTTGTTATTTTGCACCTATTAATTCTACTTTTTATAAGAAAAACAATCTAGATAGAAATTGTCCCTATAATACTTTAGAACAAGATATTTACAATTTGAGAAATGAAGGTAATATCCTCCTGCTAGGAGACTTTAATGCTAGAACTGCAACTAACCAAGCTATTATTTTAAGCAATGATTCCAACCATAATCCTTTATGGCTAGATGAGGACCTTATTTTAGCTAATAGCTACAAAAGAAGCTCTGAAGACCTAATTGAGAATTTGTTTCGTACTGAGCTAGTCAAGATTTGTAGTTCTCAAGACCTTATAATTTGCAATGGAGTAATGAAGTGGCCAACCTACAACTAGATGACTGGTATTCATGGTCTAAGTAGTAGTGTCGTGGTTTATGTGATATATGATATCCCTGTTTCCAACCAAATGGTAAATTTTGACCTTTTAAATGACCATGAACATGACTCTGATCATAGACCTTTAACCCTAACTCTAAACTTTTCCATGCATAGGAGTGCAATTTAAGAAAATTCTAATTATCAAAGGCAACTGTTTTTTGAAAAAGGACAACATTGAAGACCTCTATCATAATTTTACAACTACCCTTTCCACTTCTATTAACAAGTTCTCTTTCGAGGTGTCCTGTAAAAAGAAGAATAGAACAACCAACCCTTGGTATGATAAATAATGTAAAATTGCTAGGAAAGCCATTAGGGATGCTTTTAATGAGTTCTTCAAACTCGATAAGATCAATACGTACAAATCCTTATTTAATAGAAAAAAAATACTATATAAATAAAAGACAAGAGTGACTTTTACACCTATCTAAGCTCGATCCTAAGAAGTTATGGAGGAAAATTCTAATTTGCAATACTAAAGAAAATAATACAATTCCCTTAAGGGGTCCTAGAATTCCTACCTTAAAAGTATTTATGAGTTCCCTAATGCCATGGACACCATTCCTATTGTTCCTATAGAGGATGCAGTTTTTTCTTTGGATGACATAGAGTTCGAGGTTAAACAACTTGCAAATGGGAAAACTAAGGACATTGAAGGCTCGCAAGATGAAAATTTTAAAATCGGAGGGCCTATCCTCATCCCTCACATACACAAGCTCTTCAATTTAGCAATCAAGTAAGGCTTCCTTAAACCTTGGACACAAAGCCTCATTGTATACCTATTTTTAAAAATGTGGATAGAATCCTTCCCTCTAATTATAGGACCATTATGATTAGCTTGATTTTATTCAAGCTATACCTAATTATTTTGGAAAAAAGGATCAACCTTTGGCTAGAAAGTCACGGTAAAAGAGCTAAAGGCCAGGCCAAATTTAAGAGATATCATTCAACTATGGACCATCATGTTACCCTTAGGATCATTGTAGAGGAGTTCCGCAATACTAAAATCAATCTTTTGTGTTGTTTTGCCGACTTTAGAAAATATTTTGACACAATTCCCAAGAAAAAACCTTTGGGATAGGTTGGAAGAGATAAAAGTGTCTTTCGAGTTGAGGTTTGCTACTATAAGGTTGTATGGGAATGTTATTTCCAAGTTTAAGAACAATGAGGGTTGGTCAAAAGAAATTAACTGCAATATTGGAGTCAGTCATTGTCCCTTGTCTCCTACCCATTTTGGCATATACATTGACAAGTTAGAAGAGTGTTTGGAAGAAGTAGGTTCTGGCGACCCAACTCTCACTGGTATAGTCATCAATCTTCTTCTTTATGCTAATGATATCGTTCTTATGTCAAGGAGTCCCCGTGATCTTAGAGAGAAACTAAGAATCCTCAAGGATTTTTGCTCCAATATGGGTATGAATGTTAATACAGACAAAACAAAAGTCATTATCATTAAATCCAATAAGATCACATATGATACTTTTGTATATGACAAAAACAACTTGGAGGAAGCAACTTCATACAAATATCTTGGAATCATATTCGCCACAAGCTCAGCTGGAATTATAGCATTGAAAAAAGGATAAATAGAGGATGGAAAACTTAATATGGGTTTGAAAACAATTGTAAAACAACCGATCTTTGGATATGGGATAAGAAAAAACTCCTCTTTGAGACTCTTGTTACTCATGTTATTCTTTATGGATGCAAAGTTTGAGGATGTAGTATCCCTCGAGAATCATGGAGAAAGATAGAGCAAGTCCAAAATAATTTTATAACCTACAATCTCAAAATTAAAGGAAATACACCCTATCATATCCTCCTCTTAAAGGCAAGCCTTTCCCTCATTGAGAACACAACTATGACTAGATACCTAATGTATAAGAACAAGTTAAACAACATGGAAGACAAGATGCTTCCTAAAATTGCTTGAAACTCCAGCCATAACCACCTTCAACTCAAGCGGGGATGGCATAAAGATGCCTAGTCTTGGCTAAGCGATCGGGGAATCATGAAAGAGAACATTTTGCAAAATAAGGATACTATTAAAAATATTATTAAATCAAGATTTAAGGAGAAAATGTGGTGTGATAAAGAGTTTTTGCATTGCTAAACACTACAAGAAGAACACAAAAGTGTTACAAAATTTGACAAAATTTTCAAAAAAACCTCCACTACAACCTCCTCTATTGGCTGTGTAGTTTTTAGCGAAGGTTTTAATAGATGTTCCATATAACTAAAAAAAATAGGTGGGCGGAAATTATAGCAGATGTTTTTTTTTCAAGTGTTTTTATTGTCAAAACGCACCAGTGCGTCAGGGCGTATCAAAACATAAAACATACAAGAACGACCTTACATCAAATGCCCTATAACATACATAAAACCAAAAAATCATTGGAGCTCCATTTCATAAATTCTGGGTGCAGACAAAAAAAACTGCATTGGGAACCATTACATGAAAATGCCCCGATGCGTACATAAGACGAAAACACATTGGTTTTCCATTACATTATTTTGCCGGTGCTTACATATGAAACAAACATGCTGAGATAGTTATGGTTAATATGCCCCAAATTCCCATTTTGTTGTATGCAAATGCCCCGATGCGTACATAAGACGAAAACACACTAGTTTTCCATTACATTATTTTCTCGGTGCTTACATATGAAACAAACAGGCTGAGATAGTTATGGTTAATATGCCCCAGATTCCCATTTTGTTGTATGCAACTATGGTGCGCTTGTATTTTATGTCTGTTTTTGTGCCTATATAATTTTTACGTTTCGGTGGATATATTAAATATAACGCTCGTGGTGCTTGTATTATTAAACGCACCGATGCGTTTAAGTTTTTTAAAGCGTCAATGTTGTTATTATATTTAAATAACCGAAGCGTATTTATCATATGTCCACCATATAATTTCAAAATGATATATATTATTGCACATTTTATGCATCGATGATAATGTATAATTAATATGTACCGGTGCTTTAATATTCTTAATATACACCGATGCGTATAACCCCTTAAAAAACACCGATGTCTATATTATTTCAGACACCATTTTGTGAGTTCATAAGAATGCACCAATATGTATATATTTTAATTAATTGTTTTTTTACAATTTTTTTTATAATTATATTGTTTTTTATATTTCGGTTATTGCATTTTGATATAATGAAAACATTAATGCCTTATCCAAGGGATTACACCTCTGTTGTTTGCAACAATGTAAATCATTCACATATTAATTAATTAACAATGCAACATTTGACAACATTTGACAATGCAATAAAATAACAAACCCGTTTTATTATATATGAATTAGAAGCCCATGGTCATACAAAATGGGACAATGTAAAAGTCCACAATAATCAAAATGGAACCAATATGTAATTGTTACATTTATTAGTAACATATCCTCATGCAGTTGGGGCATTATGTCCACTACATTAAGCAAACATATCCTTGATTTTTATAGACCGATATTACAAATTACACACAACTTGTAGTAACATTCAATTATATTGATTCTCATTTATCACTTGAACTATTGTCATTGATTGAGTTGTGTGCATCTCTCATTTCTTGATCAGTTGTAAGCGATATTGTATTTTGGTTATCTAAATGGATGTTTTCTTGCTCAACTTTTTTGTTGATGTTCCGACTGCTCATGTTCCATCTATAAACATAGAAATAAAGCGTAATAAGTAAATCTACTATTATAATATAGTATAATATACATGATTGCGTAAATAAAAAATCCCACCATAGAAGTGATTGATTCATAAACCATACACATCGTTTCGAAGCTTGCCTCATGCTGGTTATCACAAGACTTTATGTTGGCTCCTCTCCATACTTTGTTTCCTGCATAAACTTAAGTAATGTCGAAAACGTAAATACTCAAAATATTTGCGATCAACCCTTTTTTCCTTGTCATCCTGTCTTATGTGCTGATTGGGTTCTATTTTGTTTTTGTTTCTGCAACAAAACAATTGAAAATTAATATTTAATATGATAAATAAATTTGATGTACATAAAATAATAAATGAATGATCACATACCTACGATGCACATTGTTGTTGAGATGCATCCTTCTGTGATGCAATTATGTTCATTTCTTTTACCATCTCCTTGTACACTCTTTTAGACATCCTTATTGGCATGTATTGGATTTCCCCTCATTTGTCGCTTGGAATTTTCATAATCTTCCTGAAAAACGAAAAAGCTCAATAATGTTTTCTTAAATGGACATGAAAGTAAATATAGAGAAACAAATTAATTTGGTAATTATTGGAATATATTATAGAAAACATGTTTAGTAATAATACATTTTTAATCTAAAAAATCCTTAGATGTTGATGATTTTAAAATACACAAACATCTACTTGATTCTGGAAATAAAATGATTGCTTGACTGTATGCAAATTACATGTGAAAAACTTATCTAACCAATCCACTTTAATGATAAAATGACTTGCAAATAAATGAGCTTGAAATGAACAAAAATAATGTAATCATATACACAAGTTGGAAAAATAGAGTTCACCCAATTTAAGTTACTTCTCTGGGTCTGCTACCAATAGAGACCTTATTTTATTAATGCTCAAATACTTGCGTTTTACAATGACCTTTTCATATGTTGCTCAAATGCATAAACGAAGTGTATCGTTGGATTCCTGGAGAAAAATAGTGCTAAATGAGTATTAAGTTCTCAAAAATCCATCAAGGTACCCTTTGAAACGCTTTACGGTGTAGCCTCACAACTTACCCTCGAGCACGAGTTTCAAGACTATACTTTGCATTAATTGTGTACACAACCTCAGTCTGTGCGCCCATTAAATAGGGTGTGAGCCCCCAACCAACCTCTGAAATTCTAGGCATACATTAAATGTAATTTGGTAGATTGTATAACCAAACCCACGCTTTAGGAGGATTGCTTAAGTCAGGGGTTCGAGCCCCACTGACCATACTATATAACGTTTTTGTTACAACAATTTAACATATGGTGTATATAGGTTATAAATAGTATATAACCTCGACACGAATTTCATTGGTAGCTCTATGTTTAGTGGAACGATTATATGATATACATATAGACCAAGGGCCAAGGGTCGAGGCCTTAGGCCATCGGCCCTTTGGCCGCCCATTTGAACTTTATCAAAAACTTAAATACAATTGCAACCATATGTATGTTAAGTGACATTGTGGTGGTGCATTGGTATGGAGAGCTTTGTTAGACTTTTGGAAGGTCGCGGGTTTGACCCCCATCAACTCCCAAAATTTTAATAAACCATAGCCATTTAGGGAAATGGGAGGTCGCCATGTGGCAACCTCTCATTGGCTCGTACATGCCACATGTCATCATATAATTCATCCATATCATATAAAATCTCCTAAAAGAAATTGTTAAAGTTGATTTTTACATTGCCTCATTAGCTTCTGACAAGTGCTAGCATATTGCTATTGTTAGATTATCATTTTGGGTCATTTTGAAGCTTGTTTACGACAATAATTGTGAAGCCATCATCATATGTACATTTTTGTTATAGATTTTTGTTTGCTTCATCTTATATCAACTTATTTCTTTCATTGACAACTCCAAGTTTTTTTTACGAAGCACTAACATCAATTGTACTTGGGCAATAGTGTTTTCTTGTTGTTTTGTTCTGGGCAAGTACACTTAAGCATATCATTGCTTCATTTTGTTAAACCTTTGGGAATTTCTGATCGGTGTGACTTCTGAGAGGTGATAACTTTTCTTGATACCTCAACCTTTGCCTTCTCAAACCCCCAAGTTACCGTGGACATCTCCCCTGGGCTTTCACCCCTAAATAGAAAGAGGTGTCTTATTAAGGTGAAAATGATAGGACAAGCTCATGTTACGCCAATTTTCCCTCCACTAGCCTTTCCCTTTTGGACAAGTACAAATTGTGCGATAACATTTTGGCGTCGTTGTCGGGGAACACTGAGTCAATTCTCCTCAAAGACGACACTTTTAGGTAACCCTTTCCTCAAAATCCTTTACAAAGCTTACCCGACGACTCCACTGAGGGTGATCCCCTCATCCATTTGATAGTTTCAAGAAAACTATCTGGTGACTTCACAAATGATGACCCGTAGTAGACGTCAATACACACTTTCTTCTCTTGTAGTTTCTATTGCCCCTATGGATCCTCCTAAATGGTCTCACAAACAAATTTTTGGCCCTTTGGACTTAGCTAACACCCAAGGAGGATTACATGATGTCTCCAAAAAGGTTGATTCCCCAAAAAGGTCCGCCACCTTCACCTTCTCTTTCTCCTTTTACTAAAGATTCTTTGCTTACAGGATTTTGAATTCTTCATTCTAACTCATCTATTTTTTCTTTTAGTGATTGAAGTGTATCTCTATTCTCTTCATGACTCATGGGTTGATTTTCTTCTTCTCCTTTTCAGAAGCCATCTTATGTATTTGAAATCTTTTTCTAATTTCAGACTTATAACTTGCAAGTTTTCCTTTACCAAGTTTGAGTTTGGCTCCTGTAAGCATTCACTTGCATACACTTGTCAAACCTTTCTTTGATACCAACTTAATATGAAATTTTTTTAGATGTTGATAATTTTAAAATACACATAAACATCTACTTGATTCTCGAAATAAAATTATCCCTTGATTGTATGCACATTACATGTGAAAAACTTTTATAACTAATCCACTTTAATGATAAAATGACTTGCAAATAAATGAACTTGAAATGAACAACAATAATGTAATCACATACACAAGTTGGAAAAACAGAGTTCACCCAATTTGGGCTACCTCTCCAGGTCCGCTTCCAATAGAGACCTTCTTTTATTAATGCTCAAATATTTTCATTTTACAATTACGTTTTCATGTATTTCTCAAATGCAGAAACAAAGTGCATTGTTAGTGATCTAGGTGGATATTGGTGGCCACCCACCTATTCCAAATGGCTCCTCTTGACAGTTTTAGTTCAACACGTTCTTTTGTACTTTTTTGTAATTGTGGGTTCTACACTTCCAGGGTTGTCTGAAGCGCTACACATATTATAGGTGGATATTGGTGGCCTCCCACCTAATCCAACTGGATTATTTTGGATTTTTTCATGTCAGTACATCTTTCTGTATTCCCAGGGCTATTTTGGGGCCCTAAACAGTGCGTTTTTGGTGTGCCATAGTCAAACTGTAGATGGAGTCAAATTTTGACAGTATAATGTGTATTTCTCAAAAATGAATTTCCAATGGGCTATCACGTGCCTAAAACGAAGGTCGTATATACAAGTTACGACCATGGGAGGTTGAGGTACCAAGTTACCAATCGTGGCCCACATAACTTTTGGCGTTTCATCTCCTATGGTTAGGTTTTTTTATGTCTAGGGTTTTGAAATTTATGAGTAATGTGAAAAAGGCCTTTGGAGCCTCATTGTAATCATTCTTCTCAGATGGAGGTGCGTAGCAGCCATATCTCTTCTCAGAGATAACTACCACCATTCGAGCAAGTTGTTTCATTTATGAAGTGTTATAATTTCATCCTATTTTATTTATTCAATAGAAGTTATTGTTCATTGGATATCTGTTGTTCCTTGTATCTCTGTGTTATTATCTTCAATCTGTTATTCATTTCGTTCCACTCATAAATTTGGATCAGTGGTATCAGAGTGGTCTGCTCTTCATTTATTTTTCTTCATGCATGTCCTTGACAAGATTTGGGTACAAGAAGTTGGGACTCAAACCAGTCGATCATTTTCCATATCGGTCACGTCGAGCCCGACAACAACCCATAGGGGACGAAAAGAAAGATGATGGAGCAAGAGATCCTTTTAAAATGTTGCTCGAGGAAGCCTTTGCGTGACAAAGGAACGAAATGATGGACAACTTTGCACAGATCCTTCGACGACTGCCCACAGGAGATGCATCTTCATCAAGCGGTCATGCAACCCCCTTCAAGGTACATGTAAATTTTGATATTCCATTATTTGAAGGGCTAATAGATGTGGATACTATAGATAAATTGTTGAATCTGCTCGAAGGGTATTTTTTGGTCCACAATTTTTCCAATAGGGAAAATATTAATTTTTCACTCCTCAAGGTTGTCCCCCATGTTAGGGACTGGTGGGATACTTACTCTGAGAAAAGGGCCATAGAGGAATCTGTAATATTTTCGGTCACTCCCATGTGGGATTCTTTTAGGGATGCCATTAAAGAACAATACTATCATATTGGAAACTACGAGGACCAGTACACAAGATGGACCACCTTGCGTCAGGAAAGGGACCAAACAATACAAGATTTCACCAATATTTTCCATACCTTGCACACCAAATTGGGTATCAAATACTCTGAACGACATCTGGTGCTCAAATACCGCAACTATCTGCATAGATACATTCAAACAAAAATGGAGTTTCTGGATATCGCGTCATTGGGTATGGCTTATAGATATGATGTTAAGATCGAGCATAAATTTAAGCAGAAGAGGCGAGAGTTTGGATCTACAAACTCCTCACAGTCGAAGTAGGGAAAAGGCGGCCCCAACCCGAAAAAAAGGGATAGAGAAAATATGGCCACTCTCAAGACAACTAGTCTAAGCCACAACACAAGAAGGGTAATAATAAGTCGAAGAAGGACACATAAAAAATGGTGTGAATACCATAAAATCCCTTGGCACAACACCGAAGAATGTCGCTCCAAGAGGTCACTAGTGGTTGAGCTGAAAGATTTTGAGTCAAAGGAAGACTCTGACTCTGAATCAAATCTAGAAGGAGGGAAGCGGATTATCGATGTCGAGCCTAGTGCCATGGTTGCTACCACCAAAGTCTTTCCAAGTGAATTAGAAGAACCATAGGAAGGGGAATGCCTCTTTCACTCACAGATGTGGATAAAGGGGGCTCCACTTCATTTCATTGTCGATAGTTGCAGTCAGAAGAACCTGATCTCAGTAGAGGTTGTTAAGAGGTTGGACCTACCGACGACACTGCACACGCATCCCTACACCATCATCTGGCCTCGCCAAGGAAGAGATCTCTGCATCAACCAACAATGTCGTCTACCCTACGACATCAAGCCCTTCAAAGATAAGTTATTGTGTGATATTTCTCCCCTTGAAGTTTGTGATGTTCTTTTAGGACAACCATATTTGTGGAAGCGACATATTGTGTATGAGTCTAGACCCCACAGTGTTATTATTACTTTGGGTAGACAATTGTACAGGATACCAGAGGTAGCACCGCCTACCGCTATTTATTTAATCTCTGCTAAGTAATGCAGTAAGCTCATTTCACAGGTTGGGAAGTTCTTCTTCTTTGTGATCTATGCTCACAGTAAGCAGAAGGTCACCTCCACATTCATGGGCTCTACACAAAGCCTCTCTTTGCAGTAGTAGCAAGTGGACGGGATTGTGGAAGAGTATAGAGACATCTTCTCCTCACCCACCTAGGTACCCACACACTGCCAATTCAAGCATCCAATTGATCTAACCCCTGGTGCACCTCTGCCTAATGGACCAGTCTATCATTGCTCACTGATGGAAAATGAAAAAATCAAGCGTCAAATCTAAGAGTTGCTTCAAAAGGGGTACATCAGACCCAACTCCTCCCCTTTTGAAAGCCCAATTGTACTAGTGCAGAAGAAATACGGGACCTGGCGGCTCTGCATTGATTACAGAGCATTAAAAAAAATCACAGTCAGGAACTGATACCCAATTCCCCGAATTGATGACCTTCTTTACCAACTCAAGGGGGAAAAGTTCTTCAACAAGATTGACCTAAAGTCTGGCTACCACCAGGTTCCCATCGAACCAACTTATGTATGGAAGACAACTTTTAAATCTAAAGAAGGTCTCTTTGAATGGATGGTCATGCCCTTTGGCTTAACAAATGCACCAACCACTTTCATGAGGTTGATGGATGATGTATTGAGACCCTTCACCAACTCTTTTTTGTTGATATATTTGGATGACATCCTCATCTTTAACAGAACTTGGGAGGAGCACATGCAACATATTCAACAGGTTTTGAGCACTTTGCGGCAACACAAGCTATATGCCAACTTGGAAAAATGCTCCTTTGACATGAACATGGTCCAATACTTGGGTACATTTTTGATAAGCATGGGGTACATGTGGATCCAGCTAAGATCCAAGTAATCTGTGACTAGGCAACCCCGACCACACTAACCGAGATTCGAAGCTTCTTGGGAATTTCCAACTTCTACCGATGGTTCGTGTTAGGATTATTCCATATTGCATGGGACCTCAACCAAGTGACCAAGGGTGGTGGCAGGGAAAATTTCACGTGGGGGAAGGCACAACAACGAGCGTTTGATGATCTGAAGCATCACTTGTGCTCAACTCTAGTACTCTCCTTTCCTGATATGCAACAACCATTCGATGTTGAGACTGATGCATCTGACAATGTTGTAGGCATAGTTCTCACTCAACACAGTCATCCAATAGCATACCATAGTGAGACACTCTTAGATACTTTCTGAAAATACCCCACATATGACAAGGAAATGTATTCCATTGTACAAGCCTGTTGTCAATGGAAAAATTACATCCTGGGAAAGGAGACAATCATCCACATTAATCACAAGCCTCTACAGTTCATACAGACACAGGGGAAGTTGTAGAACGATTTCCATTAGGTGGTCCACCTACTTGTAGCAATTCCATCTCAACATCAAGTATAAGACATGGAGCACAAATTGTTTCGTTAATTGTCTCAATCGACCTCCCGTGGCGGCACCCACCACCGTGCTCCATTCCTATGGGCATGAGGCATCTGAGTGGCCCCAACTTTATCAACAATATTCAAACTTCGCCACCACCTATCAGCTCTTGGGTACAGGTGTGAATGTCACTGATTTTCACATTCTGGACAGATTGTTATGCCATATGGGCCATCTCTGTGTTTCTGCAAGAAAGCGTGCAAAGTTGATTTGGGAGGCTCACTACAGTCGGATGGCATAACATTTTGACGTGGAGAAAATTGTGGTCATTCTACAAAAATATTTTTATTGGCCAAAACTTCGACAGGACGTCAGGAAGTATATCATATCTTGCATTGCTTGTGCCATTGCCAACCCAACCATTAATAAACAACGCTTATAATCCCCTTTTCCTACTCTCGAGAGGCCTTGGGAATCCATCTCGATGGATTACATGTTTGGCCTTCTGTCCACCAAGACGAGAAATGATTGTGTATTTGTGGTGGTTGATCGGTTTTCGAAGATGGCCATTCTCACAGCTTGCAAAAAGAGCATCACAACGACAGATACTGCCAATCTCTTCTTCGAATGGGTGTGGGTCCATTTTTGGATACCACAAACAATCACCTCAGATCGGGAAAGTTGGATCCTCAACACATTTTGGTCAAGTCTTTGGTCATTGTTGGAAACCAAGCTCACTAAATCCACTACTTTCCACCCCCAAACTGATGGCCATACAAAGGTTGTCAATTGGATGATTGTGCACATCCTGCACATGTACAACTCTAATCATCCACGTACATGGGATGAGAGTCTTCCCTATGTTCAACACAGCTACAACAGGGCTCTCCTTAGCTCCACCGATCATAGCCCATTTCAAATGGGGCTAGGATTCCAACCCGTGGGTCCCATTGATGTTGCACTACCTCTTGCAACCACACAAGCATAATCTTCCCATGTTCAATCTAAGGCCGAAAAAGCCACCGGATTCATTGAGAAGATTCAACACATCCGCCAATAGGTCCATGAGATTTTGCATAAATCCAATGCTAAGTACAAGCAACGCCATGATCAACACCGAGTACTGCACCAGTTTTAGGTGGGAGACAAGGTTTGGTTACATTTGCAGAAAGAGCGCATTACATGGCCCCATCAGAAGCTCTTCCCACTTCGCTATGGGCCTTACACTATCACCAAGGTTGTGGATAACAATTTTTTTGAGCTCAACACTCCACCCTTCCTTAGCTTGCACCTAGTGTTCAATGTGGACCTCCTTCGACCATATTTTCCACCATTATTAGACACCTCAGAGATCACAAAATAGTTGACACCAACATAGCTCAACCCTAACTGCATGGAACAAGCATCCATTGATCATATAGTGGACACACAGGTCAAGGGAACTCGCTAACAGAGGATCCAACTTTATCGGGTTGTCAAGGTAGGGAAACTCCTACACCAAGGCAAGTGGATCACCTGGGGCCAAATTCAACATAAGTTTCCTCACATGATTGGGACACTCAATGTAATGGAGACCATTGTTTCCTAAGGTGGGAGGATTGATCCAGTTGGATATTGGTGGCCCCACACCTATTCTAACTGGCTTGTCTTGACAATTTTAGTTCAACATGTTCTTATGTACTTCTTTATAATTGTGGGTTCTACACTTCCAGGGTTGTTTGAAGCCCTAAACATATTCCAGGTGGAGATTGGTGGCCACCCACCTAATCCAACTGCCTTATTTTGGAAGTTTTCATGTCAATACATCTTTTTGTCCTTCCGGGGCCGTTTTGGGGCCCTAAACAATGTTTTTTTAGAGTGCCACCGTAAAATCTAGACGGATTCAGAGTTTGATGACATAATGTGTAGTTCTCAAAAATATCTTTCCAACATGCTATCACACACCTAAAATGGAGGTCGTATGCAAAAGTTACGACCTCGAGAAGTTGAGCTACCAACTTACCCATCGAGGCCCACATAATTTTTGACATTTCATCTCCTAGGGTTAGTTTTTTGGATGTCTAGGGTTTTGGAATTCATGAGTACTGTTAAAAAGGCCTATGGAGCCTCATTGTAATCATTATGCTTAGGCGGATGCACGTAGCAGGCACATCTCTTCTCAAATATAGCTACCACCATTCGAGCAAGTTGTTTCAGTTATGCAGTTTTACAGTTTCAACCTATTTTATTTATTCAATAAAAGTTATTGTTCACTGAATATATGTTGTTGTTCTTCGTATCTCTATGTTATTGTCTTCAGTCTGTTATTCATTTTGTTCCACTCATAAATCCAGATCAATTGGATTCCTGGAGAAAAATTGTGCAAAATGAGTATAAATTTCTCGAAAATCTATCAAGGTACCCTTTGGCATGCTTTACAGTGTATCCTCACAACTTTGGTACCCTAGGGAATGAGTTTCAAGACTATACCCTGCATTAATTGTGTACACAACCTCAATATGCACGCCCATTAAATAGGGCACAAGCCCCCAACCAACCTCTGAATTTTTGGGCATACATTAAATGTAATTTGGTGGGTTATATAACCAAACTTGCGCTTTAGGCGGATTGGTTAAGTCATTGGTATTATATATAGTAAGTTGGGGGTTCAAGCCCCACCGATCATAATATATAACATTTTTGTTATAATGGTTTAACATATGGTGGATATAGGTTATAAATAGTATGTAACCCCCTCGCGAATTACATTGGTAGCTATGTGTTTAGTGGAATGGTTATATGGTATACATATAGACCAAGGGCCAAGGGCTTAGGCCCTCGACCCTTTGGATGCCCATTTGAACTTTATTACAAACTTAAATACAATTGCAACCATATGTATGTTAAGTGACATTGTGGTGGGGCGTTGGTATGGAGAGCTTTGTTAGACCTTTGGGAGGTCACATGTTTGACCCTCGTCAACTCCCAAAATTTTAATAAAACATATCCATTTAGGCCAATGGGAGGTCGCCATGTGGTGGCCTCTCATTAGCTCGTACATGCCATGTGTCATCATACAATTCTTCCACTTGTGCGCCACTTGTCAACCTGTAATTGGGCCACTTGGATTGTACCTTGCCCAGTCAACAACTAATAATCATGTGCCACATGTCACCCTTGCAGTGGTGACATGTGTTGCTTCTTTTTGCCCATGTACTTGGAGCTTTGACCTAATTTGACTGGAACTTTGACCACTCATAACTTTTGCATATGAATTTCGTTTGAGGCATCTTTGTGTCGTTGGAAAGATAACGACGAGATCTACACATTGACAATGTTTTTAGAGAGAATTTGGGATAGTTAAATTTTGAGCATTTCTGAACCATTATGGACCTTTGTGGATTTTCTAGATCTTTCTGGACCTCTGTGAGCATTTTGTATCCTCCTGGATAAATTTTATACGACTCGTTTTTTTATTGTAAGTTTTTGTTATTACAAGTCTCACGGTTCTCATTGACCATGGCTCCAGAAACGATTCTTGTAGTATATGTATACCTTGATTCTTGGATTGACTGGATTGATTTTTGTATTGTAAGTGGAAATGACGTCTATACGTTCTTTCCACCATATCCCTCAAAGCTCTATAAAACATTTTGTCCCTCTCATTAACTTCAAGTACCACTCCAGATGAACTGATGACCAAGCTATCATCATCATTTACATCCTTAAGATTTTTTGTCCTCTTAAGACGAGATTCCATTCCCTCACTATCGGTCGCTGCACAACATTAAAAAAAAGTTAAATCAAGTGTTTAAAACTTGTTGACGATTAATGTTAATAAATTCACTTTTAGTAAAAGTCAAAGAAAAACTTAATGTTGATTACCTTTCGATCCACCTGTTTCCTCTCTTTGCAACATTTCCATAAATATTTTACGCTCCTTTTCACTCAGACCGTGAATAATCTTATTGAGTTTCTTCAAGTTTTTGTTTTTCATGACACATATTAACCAATACACATCATTGATTTAAACTTACAAATATTTCAAATTATATATTAACTTTTTAATAAAACTAAAATAACTTGCATGCCTTTCTTCTTGGGATGAGCTACCATCACACTCGTTGCAATAAGATGTTTTCTTTGAACTTTTGTCAGTGATATTGTATAAAACAAAACCATGAATCATCATAAATAGAAGTTATGAAATTTTTATACAATCTTGTATTTCGGTGTGCTTCATTAAACAAAATGTATTGGGGCGTCAAGAATATACTCGCACCGGCATCTACTATTAATCATTATGCATCGCTAACCGTACACATATGATATGAAATCAATACTATTTATTTTTATGACCACTCAGTGCTTTACACATATATATGTGCCCCAATGCAATTGTCTATACAGTGAGCATGGGGGCGATTTTCTTGTACAGTGGGCACCGAGACATTTTTCCTGTATTGTGCGCACTGCTTATCGCAAAAACATTTTTTTTTAAATCGTTGACAATGACAGAGTTGGCAAGGTTTGGGATCCGATGCAATGAGTGGTACCATTGCAACGGATACCAAACACCCCATATGCAACTAAATAAACCATATAAACAACTATTGCTTAAAACAATTAACCCTAAAAAAATATATTGCTTATAAAAATAAACACTATAAAAATCTATTGCTTATAAAAATAAACCCTATAAAAATCTATTGTTTAAAAAAAGAGGGGAACAATAAAAAAAACAAAACAAGAAAGCTACGGTTTCCAATATCTAACTATGAAACCCTTATATTTTTTTTAATATGCATTGTAAATAGTTTGAATCAAATAGAGAAAGATTGAAATGATTAGTAGAATGAAATCACATACATGAAATTTCTTATTTGCATATTTGTATGTGCCCTACATATCCCTTCCATTTTTGGCTCTTCAAAAAAATCCAGCCACTCCAAAGTATTTCATGGTAAATATCTCTTCCACAAATCTTCCCTCTAAATTCCACCCAAAAAATAAACTAATGAATAATATTTTCATTTATAAACAAATACGCTTTGAATTATGAAATTCCCTATCTTTTTTCGTTGTGTTTTTTCAATTAGTATGTAAAAACACTTTTTAAACTATATATTTAAAAAATTAATTTTGTCGTCAAATCGGTGCGCCTAACCGAATAGTGTGTCTTGGTGCATATATAGTAAAAAATGCACCAATACCAATTTTATCGACCAAATAGAAATGAAAACCTCCACTATTAAAATTGCACCGATAAATTTTAATATCGAATTCATGCACATATTGATGATGGTTTTGGCTCAAATGTAGGGAAAATAATGTTATAATATCAAATGGCCAATACTTCAAATTCCAACTCATTCCATATTGTTACAAGCTTTTCAATGTCTTCTACGTCGTTTGAAGTAAGTCTAGATTTGATTTATAATTCATTTATCTGATTGAATTTATGTTATTTATGCACGTGCATTTGAATACTTGTTCATTGAATTTTGTAGGATCATAAATTGGGATCGAGTTAGGATGAGCAAGATATTCCACCAATGAAAAAATGTCGCAAGCGCTTATCAGGAGAAAGATACCATAGAAAAATGTTTGATGAAAATGGACAACTGCTTTACCCTATCAATTGTAACATGCCACCTTCCAGTAACCTGCAACTTGGGTCAACGGTGTTAAATCGTGAATTGGATTTATTTTATGACACGCCAGTGGTATGTGGTTGTTCAAAATGTAAAGGGTTGAAGAAGAACCCTCGACGTGTCACATTGTCTCAATATATTAATGATCGACTACCCAAAGTTGATGGTCTAATACCTCTCACTGCGGTCAATAATCCAATAGTTGATATAGAAAAGACACGTAGGAACACTTCCATGTGCTCATTTTTTGAAAATTTGGAAGCCATATCAACTATGTTTTCTCCTAAATTGGCCAACCCGTCTCCTTTTGTTGAGTCAACAGAGAGTTCTTATAGTGAACAAAAGTATGATATCAATACTACCCAAAACATCACTAGTAGGAGATCAAAAAAGTTGGATGAGCTAAGAGAAAAAATGTCCAAGTACACACCAAAGTTTGTGAAATTATTGGAAGGTAGCGATGACTTCTCTTTCCTTATCCATCTACAAAGTAAATACCAAACCAGTTACAACTGAGATTTGTATGGCACTTTGTCATCGTCCATGTCTGTGCTCGATGTTGGAACCAATTTTTTTTTTGTGGTAATAGTTATATGATTTCCAAGTTTAAAATAAATGTTGCAAATCTTGGGTTGTTTATTCTTTCACATGTATTTGTTCCTCCCAAACAATCAGTTGCACTTATGTCATTTTTTGGTCCTCTTTATAGTCAACCTGATTACCTGAAGATTGTCAAATACAAACATAACATTTCCATGTATAGTATGTGCATGAATAATTATGCTTATGGAAACTTTAACAGGAAAAACCTATTATATATCGACGATTGTCCACTAACTCATGGGACATCGTGGGGTTCATAAATAATTGCAGTGCCTCGTTATATAGTGCAAATTGTTCCTTTGAGGAACACTCCAATGACAAAGAGTTCTTTATGAAAAGGGAGGAATCCATATTTGTTATTGTGCATGGAATACGAAGTTTGTCACCTGGTGATGAGTTGTTAATAAACTATAACTTTCATAGACCACCAACGACTCGTCAAAAATGCTTTGCATTGGGTCTACCTTTAGACGTCGCCTTGGGACATAAGAAAAAAATAATTGAGTAATTGTATTTTTGGATTTTCAATGGAACTAATGTAAATGTATTTCTTAATTTGACATTAGTTTTATAAAATGGTTGGTTGCATGTTACAATCATTACATCAAAGATGGGGACTAAGCTCCCTATAACTTCTACACATGGACTTTTGTTTATTCTATTTATTGAGTTTGTTTAATAATTTTTTATATTTTTATATATTAATAATGAACCTTAGCCATTATAAGCTTTGCACACTAGGGATTGTATTAGGGCCTAATATGGCCCACATGTGAAAAATAATGTCTTTGCCCTTAAATTTGGTGCTCTATGGATTATTCATGATGGAAAGGGCCCTATAATATCAAATAGGCTCACAAAGGAATATGGAACACATCACTTATTTAAGGATCTCTTAGGATTAATTGTGGAGGACATATGATAGTTGTATATTAGTTATTTGATAAGACATGTATTAATAAAATGATTTTGATTACATGATTGCAAAAAATATGAGAATGAATATTAGTAATTGTAGAATTTGCATAGAACACTAATGTCATCGGATGCATGCAGATTATGTAAAATTAAAGTTTTGGGGAGGGGAAGTATCATATGTCCGTGTTATATAATGAATTTATGCCAAATTTTGTATTTTCTTAAAAAGCATGGTGGTGGTTGGGACTGCAAATTCATCATTTTCAAATAATTTTTCATTGTGTTTCATTTTTACAATATTTTTAAATAGTTTACATGGAAACATCTTTGATGAAATTGCATGCATCTATAGATCTATTTCTATGGATTCAAAATACATATTTTTATATAAATGTTATTATTTGATGAACTACATGCATTTACAGATAATTTTTTATTAATTCCAAATATATATTAAAAAATTATAAAAATGTTATTGTTTTTTGTTATTTTAATATTTTTCGTGTAACATGTATCATAATTTAAAAATACATGTCTCTGTTCTTGCGATAAATTTTTAACATAATCATTTTTTAAAAATTGACATTTTCGCCTACAAACTAAAAAGTAACATATTGATTCTATTAACACCTTTATTAATTTTTTATTATTATTAATATAAAGTGAGGTGCATTTTATAGTATAATATGACACTTGCCATAAGTCATCCCAATATAATAATTGAAAAAAATAGAACATTTCAATATGGAATATATTTTTACCACCATTGCTCATAAATATAACAATTATAAATGCAATTATGGACAATTATTATAATGTTATCAATCAAATAAATGATAAAATAACATTTCATAAAAGTAATTTTTCTTTGTAAACATGTTTAATCAACATATTGTATCTTGTTGAAAATTAAACAATTCACCTTCAAGATGAATTTAACATTATATGACATTAATATTAAGTTTTTGCAATTACAGTCCAAAGTAAACGATTTCATAAGACTAAAGTTAAACATTATATGACAACTCTAAATTCTAATGAGTGATACATCTTAAATTTAATTTAAAAATAGAGAAATCATTAGCATACTTTTTATACATTTTATAAATCAAACAACAATAACATCAACATGATTTGAAAAAACACAATATACATGTGTGCTATAATTTTTATAGCACACCAATGCGATTGAAATCGCACTAGAGAGGTTGTTACATAAAAATGCAGTGAGAAAAAATTTAATTGACAAAATATGTATGTAAACCTCCACAATTGAAGTTTTGAGGAGGAAAAAGCATAGGTCACTCTTCGATGCCACTCATAATTTAGCGCATGGAATCGATCCTCTATCACTTCCTCAGTGCTCTTCCCTGCATCTACTCCTCCGCGAGCTGCTTGAATTTCTCCAAGATACCATCCTCAACATTCTTGTGGCCATAATATGAACTTGCGTCAATTTTCTTGTAGATTGCATACATACACCTCCTCTTCTTCGCCTCGAGGGGGCTTATAGAATAACTCTTTGGTGATGGGGAGGAATTTCATAGCCCCGAAGTATCTGTAACTGGGGCCCTTGCATGTGGCACAAGGAATATCAACTTCGTTCCCTTCCAAGTCCATCATCTTGGCCCCTGCTTTGGCATAATTAGGACTGCCAAGCTCTACGGTCAGAGCTTCCCATTGCCCCTTTTCCCTATTCGATAAGAAAGAACCATGGTGGATGTCTTAATTATAAAACAATGCCAGTCTCAAGATTGACCTAAGCTCCATATTGAACATTTAATAGAAATTAAGAAGCACATTTGGAAAAACAACCGATGATCCATAAGCTTTGTCAGGATGTCTTATCACTAAATATTAAGCATTGCTTTGGACTCAACTTGCTCCTCCATGATATCCTCACCCATGTACTTACTAAGAAGTTAATCTTGTTTCTTCTTCTCCATAACCATAATAGCATAATAATCCAGATCACTTGCGAGTAATTTTCCTCAAACAATAAGTTCGCTCAGTGCGCAAGAGCGGGATGTGGCACCGGGAAGATCAACTTCGTTCCCTTCCAAGTCCATCATCTTGGCCCCTGCTTTGGCATAATTAGGATTACCAAGCTCTACGGTCAGAGCTTCCTAGTGCCCCTTTTCCCTGTTCAACAAGAAAGAACCATGGTGGATGTCTTAATTATAAAACAATGTCAGTCTCAAGATTGACCTAAGCTCCATATTATACATTTAATAGAAATTAAGAAGCACATTTGGAAAAACAATCGACAACCAGGGAAATTAAGACAACCAACAATTTTTTGTTGTTGTTGTTGTTTTTAGGAGTTAAGAGGCAAGGTGATGACGCAAATAGTTTAACCACACCACTGATGACGAATGCAAGCATGCAGTCCAGGCAACAGGTTACTATGACACCACACACAGGCACAAAGACAACTGGAAAAACATTCGTAGAATAACAAGGAGGACAACTACCTGCCCGACAAAAACACGACCACGCCTACAAGATAAGGGACAACATCCCCATCCCGACTTCAAGGCTTGGATGAGAAAATTCTAGAACCTCAAGGCACACAAACCTAACGCCTGAAGGTGTTCGACCCTTGCGCCAAGAGCAACTTGCACGCTCGACAACGCTCACACAAAAGAACGTACTCCAGCCAAGATCTGGTTTGTTGTTATTCCTTAAGGCGTGCCATGATCCCCTCATCAGGAATCATGCCATCCCCAGATGATCAACTCATCAATAACCTTGGCATGTCACATCCTATCTGGACCAAGGACTCTAGACAAGTTCGACATGTTAGAAATTGAATACCGAGAGGAAACCACACTCGTAACCCAACAACAGGTCGACGAAACGCCTGAGGACGAAGACAAGGGATGTCATAAGACAATACACGACATCGTCCACACCCAACCAATCACCCAGTCTAAACTAGTCAATGGTTACAATTGATTTTAACATGAGTTTCCATTCTAGTCTTTACTCACCAATCAAATTTTAATCATTGTTACAACCTAAATGGACAATTATATATTAATCCAAATCTCCATCCGACTAGCCATTAAATTAAATAACAACATTAACAAACTTAGTGTAGAACGCTACCATTATAACCCTTATGAACCATTTAAACCTCAACATGTAGTCTAACTATATTGACCGAACTACTAATACTAGCAGTCCATTAACATTGAGAAGGAAACTACTAACTATTAACATTGTTGGAGCAATTCAACAAGGAAATTGACATAGCAGTTACAAAACCATTAATATAGAAATAATGAGGCGAATAACACGAATGTTGTCCATTTAACTTGTTGTGGCAGTTAGTTATTACGAAGAGATCCGCTGACCATTAACTTGTTGTAGTAATAACATGGCAATTAATATGATAATAAACATAACAATTATCATAGCAGATAACAAGGCATTTAACATGACTATTGACCATTTAACTCACTGTGGAAAATACCCATTAAGAAGGAATTTGTTGTCCATTAACTCGCTATACAACATAACAACAAAAACACAGTGCACAAATGGTGGCAAATCGTGCCCCTTTCAACGAAAGAAACACTCCAAATTTAAATGGAAAAACGTGGTCATTCCAACAACAACACAATCACAATTTTAAAGGAAAAACGTTGTTCCATACGTCAGCAAAACACAGTACACAAATTTAATGGCAACATGCCCAGTCGACAGCAAACTCAACAATTAAAGGCAAACGTATCCAATCAACATCAACACAGTCCATCATATAAGGGAAAACACAGTCACAGTTTAATTAAGGTAAAATCGTGGTCATTTACTGCAAAGTCAGTTATGATTTAAAAGGATAAAATCATGGGCAATTTCAACAACTTAGTCAATTTTTTTAAATATCAATCGTGGTCATTCCAACAAGTTTGTTTATGAGTTAAATGGCTAAAATCGTGGGCAATTTCAATAGCAACTTAGCAAACGTTTTTGAGAAAAATCATGGGCATTCAAGTCATGGTAATAAAAACCTGCGTAATAAAATCATTGTGATATAACCGTGGTAACAGTGCAGAATAAAATCTGTGACAGTAAAAAAAATCGTGGGAATAAAAAAAATCTGAGTAATAAAATCGTGGAATTAAAATCGTGATAACAGTCAAATCGAAGGATGCCAATAAATGGGACATCACAGACTCCAGAATACCATTCCCTTCATTTTAACGAGAAATCAACAAGGACACGACACAGGCAGAGGTTCCGATTTCACTCAAGGGCAGCACACTGTCAAACGTCTTCAACAAGTTTAAAGCATAAAAATATATATAAAACACAGTCATACTTAAGGCAACAGTGGCCATTCTGGTTAACAACTCGTTGTCCAAAAACCACATACAATCGATGCCCAACCAGAACGATTCGGTACGCTACCACACGATTTCTATCAAAATGATAACACTGCCTAAAACTATAAACATTGGCTCCTTGTTATAATTTTCTTTGCATAAATCATACACAAAAATTGAATTGTAGATCACAGTCATCAAGTAAAAAGGAAGTCAATAACTAAGGGATCTTAGTTAATAAAATAAAGAATCATAGTCCATACCCCAAACCCATGCGAAGATTAGTGTAACAACTCAAAAGCATAAACAATAAAATGCAGGCAACAGTAAGAGAGCGCAAAGACCCAAGGTTAAGCCCTTGAGGCACAGAGAATCCAACCAGCACGGAGATAAACCGGCAAGGACAGAAGGAAATCCATACACAGAGGTCTTTGCTAGATAGCACAAGCCAAAACAATTAGCCAAGGACAACAAAGGAGGTAGATGACTGATAGGAACGCCCTTCGCTCATCATCCACACACAAAAAAGCAGGGCGTTGAGATCCATAGGTCTATTAACACCGAAGCGACAACCGTAGATCAGGCTTCTGGATGACTTCTCAGGCAAGGACTGATGAGCTAGGGAAAAAAGGAAAAAAAAACCACAATCATCACAAATCAAACACCAAAGGGCAGTCAAGACATGTCGGAATTTGAAGGCCAAAGGAATCAATCAAACATCCAGCTAAAGGCTAAGGAAAAAAATTTAGTCATCAACTAGAATGCTAAGACAATCAATTTCCTTACCCAATTAAACATGCATATATAAAGGCATAAATCATACTAACAATATACCATGCAAAAATAAAGAAAGTGTATCATTGCCTGATCGCCCGCTCTGAGTTGATGTCCCGCGTGCTTCGTGCAACACCCGCTTGCCAACCGATGAGACTTCACCGGTACCTCCCAGCCAACGCTAGGAGTACTCTTCTTCCCCTTTAGCCCCCCGAGCTGCAAAGGGGCCACACACACTAACCAGAGATTCATCTAGCTCCCAGCTCACCTTGCAAGGCCGAGCTACCACTCCTCACTGAGCTGGGTATCCCAACTCCCACAAGCTAAGTCAATCAAGTATAGATTTATGTAGCGTAATGTTACGTAAATAGAAGAGCTCCTTCATCCTTCTCCTCCCTTCATTATATAGAGTTTTGAAGTCCCTTACTTTCCCAAATCCCATTTTATTTAATGTTTAATAAATTAATTCATAAAAATTCCTCCCCATAGAAGTGTCACGCATCCCCTTCATTCCTCCAAAAACTAATTTCTTTAATTAATTATTTACCCTTATTTCCCTCACCCACCTAGATTCACTCCTAGAATCGCTCCTAGGTGTCCCCAAATTCCCTTACAGGTTTTAATAACTTTCCCCATTATTAATTTGTTAGTTCAGTTTTAAATTAGAAATTTCTTAAATGGTAGATACCTTACTAAGTTTGACTTTCTACCTTTTTCCCTTGTGTTTCCCTTTTCTTTTTATGTTTCCCTCTTTTCCTAGTTTCCTTATTATGTTAGAATTCCCTCTTTCCCCTTTTCATTTAGAACTCAATTTGGCGTAGAAATTAACTTTTTCCCTTTTCCCCTTTTTAATTAATAAGCTTTAAATTATCATAATATAATAAAACAATTATATATATATATATATATATATATATATATATATATATATATATATTAAAAGGAGAGAGAAAATTTTGTCACTAGTATAATTTAGACCTAGACTTTAATTTTCGTGCTGGGTGACATTTTATTAGGGAATTTGTTTTAAAAATTTCTTATCACGTTATTAGTCCTAAGGCCATCTGGGTTCATTCATTTATCATTAACAAAGCAACGTGCTCTTCACGACGCACTGGGTTCTCCAAGGATGCCACTCGCCTCATCTGTTTCCCTTGTGTGACGTCCCCTTCAGGACGCACTGCATGCTCCAAGGGTGCCACTCGCCTCTTTCCATTTTTCTTACGTGATGTGTTGTTTAGGATGCACCACGTGCTCCAAGGGTGCCACTCGCCTCTTAACTGAATTGGTAGACATAAAAAACCCTTGGAGTCAATACTCCGCCAGGTGAACTTGTGGGAGACTAAGCGCCTCTAAGGAATAAGGCCCCCGCCTTATTGCGCACCCCTTAGAATCATCGTGAGCGACCGTCCTAGTCTACCCTCACGGCATCATGGGTCCTCTCGAACTAGGTAAACGTTAACCTACAGTTCAAGCCACGACGGGAGTGCTAGTAGGTTGTGGTAGGGTTGTTGTCCACACCTCTCCGTCGACATCTCTGGTAGTCATGCATGACCCCTCTACTCCACATGTGAGTCTGGTCGACAAGTTATCGTCAGCCTGCATCATCAACGAATCATGTCAACAATATATCCATAATCATATCATCTAATCAAATGCACTAATATCACATATAAAACAATCAAACCCCAATAGTTCACTCCCCGACTCGATCCAGAGTCCAAGGGGTTCCATCGATGCCTCTGCATCCTCGAGGTCCAAATCCTACACAATCAGTAAAACCGAATCAATAGCACCTGTCTATGTCAATGCAGTAAAACAACATGTCATCAACCCATAACACCTCATAATCAAAATCAATGTTTTAATAGCATAATAATCTGGATCACTTGCTCGCAAGTGTCCTCAAAGAATAAGTTCCCTCGGTGCGCAAGAGCGGGATGTTACACCAGGAATATCAACTTTGTTCCCTTCCAAGTCCATCATCTTGGCCCTGCTTTGGCATAATTAGAACTACCAAGCTCTACTGTCAGAGCTTCCCAGTGCCCCTTTTCCCTATTCAACAAGAAAGAACCATGGTGGATGTCTTAATTATAAAACAATGTTAGTCTCAAGATTGACCTAAGCTCCATATTGTACATTTAATAGAAATTAAGAAGCACATTTGGAAAAAAACCGATGATCCATAAGCTTTGTCAGCATGTCTTATCACTAAATATTAAGCATTTCTTTGGAATCAACTTGATCCTCCATGATATCCTCACCCATGTACTTACTAAGAAGTTAATCTTGTTTCTTCATCTCCACAACCATACACTCAATAATTTTCTCATCTAGAAGGGGCACATGGGCAAAAAGCTCTCGCTCTCTCTATTATCGATTCCCCTTTATTTCTCTCCCATTTCTTCCACCACATCCTCATCTTCCATGAATAGGACCGACTTAATGGAAATGACCTCACCACTTTTGATCGTCAACCTAGCCTCCCTATTAATAGATTTGATCCTCAACCACTCCCTCAATGCTTTGGCTTGCATCTCCTCCTTCGTGAGCCGCTCAAATTTCTCCATGATACTGTTCTCGTCATCGTTGTCGCCATAATAATTGGTGTCAATTAGCTTGTAGATTTCATACCTAGACCTCTTATTCTTTTCCTCGGGGGGCTTATCGAATAGCTCTTTAATGCCAGGGAGGGATTTATCAATTTCACTTGTACAAATGATTGTTGGAAGATGGCATCTTACAATCTTCCAACAATCAATTGTAAACGTGTGGCTAGGAAATTCCTTTGCAATGTCAAAGAGATATTCGATAAGCCTAGCAAGGCGAAGAAGAGAAGGTCTATGTATGCAATCTACAAGCGAATTGACACTAGTTATTATGGAGAAAACGACGACGAGAACGATATCTTGGAGAAATTTGAGCAGACTGCGGAGGAGGAGATGTGGGCTAGAGCATTGAGGGAGTGACGGAGGATCAAGTCTATCTAGAGGAAATCCATGTTGACAACAAGACTGAGGACGTGATTTCCATTAAGCCAATCTTATTCGAGGATTATGATGATGTGGCAGAAGAAATCAAAGAGCAAGACAAGGCAAACCAACAACAGAGAGAATGAGAGTTTGTTTCCCATGTTCCCCTTCTGGATGAGAAAGAAATCGAGCGCATGGTTGTGGAGAAGAAGAAACATGATGAACTTCTTAGTAAGTACATGGGTGAGGATCTCATGGAGGAGTAGTCTAAGGCCAAGACAATACTTAATATTTAGTGATAAGACATGCTGAAAAAGCTTATGGATCATCAGTTGTTTTTACAAATGCGCTTCTTAACTTCTATTAAATAAACAATATAGAGCTTAGGTAAATCTTGAGGTTGATAAAGTGTTATAATTAAGACATCAACCAGGGTCCTTTCTTGTTGAACATGGAAAAGACGAATTGGGAAGCTCTGATTGTGTAGCTTAGTAGTCCTAATTATGTCAAAGTAGGGGACAAGATGACAAACTTGGAAAGGAATGAAGTTGATGTGCTCGATGCCATAGGCAAGGGCCACAATTACATATACTTCGAGGCTACGAAATTATTCCCCATCCTCAAAGACTTATTCGATAAGCCCCCTCAAGGCGAAAAAGAGGTGGTGTAGGTATGCAATCTACAAGCAAATTGATGCCAATTCATATTATGGCTACAGGAATGACAAGGATGGTATATTGGAGAAATTCAAGTGACTTGTAGAGGAGGAGATGTGAGGTAGAGCACTCAGGAAGTGGCAGAGGATCGATTCCATGAGATAAATTATGAGAGGCACCGAAGAGTAACCTATGTTTTTTCCTCCACAAAGCAAAACCTCCACAAAATTTAATTGTGGAGATTTGCATATGTAAATTGTAAATTAATTTTTTTTTCTTCTATCTGCTACTACGCTCGGCATCGTTAGTGTATCTGATTCACAAAAAATCCCTTTTAGGAATATATATATAGATAGATAAAATGAATTTAAAATATAAAGGCAAACATATATAACTAATTTGTATTTATCAAAAACTAAAAATAGTTTCAGTTTGCAAAAAAAAAAGTGAAAAAGTAAGGGGTGTTCTTAATAAATACATATGCATTGTGTTTGATTCTGCTTATCAGACAAAAGACACTGAATAGACATCTGCTAAATATAACTCACTAGTGTATCATTGTTATTCGAGCACTGATATCTATAGCAGTGCATTGTGATATATAGTGCACGGGTTAAGGGTTGGTGTTAAACCACGCGGTGCATTGGGTTATATTAAACACATTGAATCTCTGTGTGAGTTCATGCACCAGATGCTTTTTACCGGTGTGTTTTATTTTCATGACGCACTGTTAATGGGCGCATTTTACAATGTGCACCAGAATGATAATTTTTAAACTGTTTTTCCCGATACAACTTACTTAATTTCCTGGGTTCATTTCGTTTAAAGTAATGCACTGATGCTTCATTTGAGCTTTGTATGCATTGATACCAATGTGTTTGTATTATAACACGTTAGTGACGTAACATCCCATAAAATGAATTGAGAGGTAAATTATTATGTATTTTGCTCGTTGTGTTGTAGTGCACATGTAACCAGTGCATTTTATTTATTTGATGCACCGCGAAGGAAATTTGTGTTTCAAAAATTTGGCAGCGTGTTCAATTAATAAAATGTACCGATGCATTTATCTCGATTGGCACACTTCCTAGCATCTTAGTGGTGCTTACCATAAGACGCATTGCGCTACAAATTTGTGAAAATTCAGCCTGATGTCATTATGTTTACATTATTGGTGCATTTTTTTTATCCATTTGCACCGACCAATGAAATTGTTGAATATGAACTTACACGGTGCAATGTGTTAATATAAACACACCACTTCTACCTTTCTATTGGAGAACTGGTGTTTTATTTAATGGTGTGTTTTGTTGTCGACAACACCAGTTATAGGGCGTCCACTAAAATGACACAGTGAGTCGGTATGAGGTGTTACTATTAACTCACTCGTACCACCGTGATATTAGAGCACCGTCCTTTTGTTCCTCAGTGCATTGGAAATGTGAGTGGACTGGGAACGCCACGCCCAATGAGACGCCCTGCTATGAAAATTCAGGAAATATTTGTCTCGGTGTGTTTCTGTATACAATGTCGGTGCGCTGGATTACAATGGTTGCACCACTACGTTAAATTTTATAAATCATTATGTTAGCGGTGTTGTTAGTTAAGTGAATTGTACCGGTGCGTAATGTTAACGACACCAGTGTGATTTATCTAGTGTGTTTCTTTTTTTATAAAGTATGGTGATGCATTTGAACATTGACTTGTCAGACATTATTTTTCTAGTACGCCCCTGCGTGGTTAGTTAAAATTAGTGCACCGCTAGGTTAAATTTTATATATCATTGAGCTAGTGGTGCAGTTAATGAAGTGTAATGGGCCAGTGTGGGTATGAACCTAGTTTGTGCTAGTGTCAAGGCATTCTGAAGGATGCGTTGCTTTGTTTTTTAGTAATTTATCACAATGCGCTAGATTGAATTGTACGGGTGCGAACATATATGGATGTGCTGACAATGGTGCTCACTATGTATTTAACACAGTACGCACCGGAGGCGGTGATCACTGTGTCTTTAACACAATACGCACCACTTTTCAGGAAGAGTCGAACTGTTTAGGAACACCGCGTGAAAAAGAAAAAAAAGGTGAAATTTCAAATTAAATTCTAATTTTTATTGGATGAAAATGAAAATTGGAAGGTAACAAATAATTTACTTGGTCTCTTCTGTCCTAAAGAGGCATGGTTTCACCATTGAGAGGATATAAAACTTCATGGTAATTTCCAAAATTTGGAAATGTGTGTCCAATCCACCAATGGAGTTATCTTAATCGATGTAGAGCATAAGAAACATGGAATCCTAGGAATAAATGTGAGCATCGATGCTTGCTTGAGAGTTTGGAAGCATAGGATGCATTTTAACAATGAAAACCAGTTTGGTAAAAAAAAAATTTAACCTACCGCGATGCACTTTTCAACTGAAAGAAGCATCGTGTACCATTCAACAACACTGATGTGATTTATTCAGTGCATGTAATTTTATTATAAAGTATGGTGGTGACACTGAAACATGGATGCACCAGTGTTGTATTGTTCATGAACATCCCAATGTGTATTGTTCAAAGACACTGGTGCAATTTATTCTGTGCATGTAATTTTATTATAAAGTATGGTGGTGCTACTGGAACATGGATGCATCGATTTTGTATTGTCCATGAACTGATCGGTGTGTATATACCTTAAAGGCACACTGAGAAAAAAACCTCCTCAAAAAATTGCAATCCCTCACCTCTGCTATGAACAATGATAGTGCATTTGAACATTTAAGGCTCGGTGCATTATGTTATATGTGCACACTAGTGCATTTGTACCATAAAGGCGCACCGGAAAAAAAAACCTCCGCAAAAACCTCCAGTCGCCCGCCTTCGCTATAAACAACTAAGAGAAGATTTTTTCGGGGAGGTTCTGTAAAAACCTCTGCAAAAATGTGTTCTCCTTGTAGTGAAAATAAGAACAAATTCTCATGAGCTCCATAATGAAACTGGTCATTGGTCAGTTCATAAAATTTCATGGGATGAAAGAGTGTGTCATCTTTGTGACACTAAGAGGGTTGAATATGAAAATCACTTTCTCTTAGATTGTCCAGCCTATACCCAGATTAGATCTCAATTTCAAACTATATGTCATACTAGCAGCCTTCCTAACCTTTTAACTCAACAAAACTATGGTGATCTTGGAAATCTTCTCTTAATGCTGCACAGAAACAAAATTCTAAGGAATTGCAAGTAATCCCTTACCTTCTTAAGGTCCGATATACCAATTCGGTCTTAGTGGATGTTTTTTTTTTTTACGAAAACGGTTATAGTTCATATTAGAGGGGTGGAAAAGCCACAGATTCAATTACAAATTGCCCCGAGTTTCTTCGGGCCTACAGATCAAGATACAAAAAATGATGCAACACTGTTTCAGCATAAGATCCAACTCTGTTTCAGCATAATTTCCAGCATTTTGTTTCAGCATCTGTTCCAGCGTTGTGTATCAGCATATGTAACAACTGTGTTTCAGCAACTGTTCCATCCCTATGTTTCAGCGAATGAAAGCACTATTACAGCGTTGTGTTTCGGCATAAGTTCCAGCTCTGTTTCAGCACTATGTTTCAGAATCTGTGTTCCAGCATCTGTGTTCCAGCAATTGTGTTTCAACTTCTGTGTTTCAGCTCTGTTTCAACACTGTGTTCCAGCTCTGTTACAGTACTGTGTTTCAGCTTCTGTTCCATCTCTGTTTCAGCACTGTGTTCCAACATCTGTGTTCCAGCAGTTGTGTTCCAGCATCTGTGTTCCAGCATCTGTGCTTCATCATCTGTGTTTCAGCTCTATTTCAGTACTGTGTTCCAGCTCTGTTACAACACTGTGTTTCAGCTTCTATTCCAGCTCTTGGTACTTGGCTGAGCTTGCTTGCCAATCAACCCAATTATTCCTGTCTTCAAGCCTGATTTTCTTAGATCCTTTGTTCCTGCTCGATTCAGCATTTGGGAGAGAGCGTAGGGTCTGCGTGGGGTCATGGGATTTCCACTCGTTCCAGAGTGCCATTCACTGACAGAGTACCTTCCTCCATTAGCACGCATTGATTGGTTGCTTGGTCAGCCCTGCCATTTTGGTCCCTTAATACATGATAGAAATGACAGGAGTTCAATTTACTTGATATAATTCAGATTTTGTCAAGGAGGCTGTTTAGTTTTACACTTTGTGAATTGGATCTCTTGACCATGGCCTGTATTATAATTCTTGAGTCACCTATCACTGCTAAGTCCTGAATTTTGAGTTTTAATGCCAATTGCATTCCTTGCCAGAGAGCTAGTGCCTCATCCCTGTTGTTAGTGTCTATTCCAAGCCCAAGTGCATACTGCGTAATTTTGTCTTGATTGGGTTCTTCAATTGTGCCTCCTCCTCCGGAGGGCCCTGGGTTCCCTTTCGAGGCCCCATCGAAATGAAGAATAGGAGTTTTGATTTTACATTTCCAATTGACAAAGTC